>JABEER010000442.1:0-66638 GCA_014824405.1 Fusarium sp. NRRL 66896 | reverse complement strand
GTGAGTAGATACGGTAGTTCCGCTCCAAGACAAGACGCAGGGCAATTGTGAGACGCATCTTATATAAAGCCCTATAAATGAAATAATTAAAATTTGATTCGAGCTCACAAAACGATTCAATTCACCCACTCACTCACTCATATTTCTCCATCATGCTGACCGTGCAATTATTCTGGGTAGCTCTCGCTGCCCTCTTCATACGTCTTTTGTTCACTGGTAGAAGACCCAAGAATTATCCACCTGGACCTCCTACACTGCCGATCCTTGGAAACATTCACTTGGTACAGTCTCCAATTTACAGACCCTGCAAACATTCCTTGCTGATAGTACCAGATGCCCAAAAGAGATGCCCATCTGCAATTCCGTAAGTGGGCAGACGAGTATGGGCCTGTTTATAGTCTCATTCTGGGGACCAAACCTTTCATTGTTTTGTCAAGCGCCCAAGCTGTCAAAGATCTGCTTGATAAGAAGAGTGCACTCTACTCTGACCGACAACAAATGTATGTTGGTCAGATTCTTGGTAGCGGTGGTCTAAGGCTTCTGATGATGGTTCGTCATTCATAATCCCAACCTTCGCCTACGATGACACTAACAATCTTTTCCTTTCTCAGGGATATGGACCAACATGGAGATCGGTAAGTCGTCATTGAGTGGGCTAGTTATGATAGAGCCAACTAACACAGTCCCAAAGTTCCGCAAACTGGTACACTCTCTCCTCAACGTAACCACAGCCAAGAGCTACGTGCCTTACCAAGACCTCGAGAACAAACAGATGTTGTACGAGATGGTCATTCAACCCGATCAATTTCTCCAGAGTATTCGACGATACTCCAACGCACTCACAACAACCATGGTATTTGGCTGGCGCTCGCCTATCTACCGAGACCCCAAGCTCATGCAGCTCTTTGACGGCTTTTCTGAGTTTGCTGAGATCAATCAAACTGGCATCGCTGCCCTTCTTGACTCTTTCCCCGTACTCAGGAAGCTGCCCGACTTTCTCTTGCCTGTGCAGAGAAAAGCCAAGGAGCTACATAAGAAGGAAAAAGATCTTTACCTGAGTCATTGGCTTAAGGCAAAGCAAGACATCGCTGATGGCTCTATCAAACCATGTTTCTGTGTTGGATTGGCGGAAGCGCAGGAGAAGGAGAAGTTTGATGATGCTCAAGCTGCTTATATCTCTGGAACTCTCCTTGAAGCTGGCTCAGACACAACTTCTAGCACCCTATATGCCTTTGTACAGGCAATGCTCCTTTATCCTGAGATCCAACGAAAAGCTCAGGACGAAATCGACAAAGTAGTTGGTAAGCGCATGCCAACTATGGATGACGAGCAGGGCCTTCAGTATGTCCGCGCATGCATGAAAGAGACACTGCGATGGATGCCGACAACGATCCTGGGCGCTGTTCCTCATGCTGTCACGCAAGACGATACCTACAACGGATATCTTATCCCCAAGGGGGCGGGCGTTCTCAATAATGTGTGGGGTATTCATATGGATCCTGAGCGTCATCCCAACCCTCGCCAGTTCAACCCTGACAGGTACCGGGATGACTTCCAAAGCTTGGCAGACGCCGCAGCCAATCCAGATGCCTCAAAACGAGATCAGTTCACCTTTGGCGCAGGTCGTCGTATTTGCCCTGGAATCCATGTTGCCGAGCGAAGCTTATTCCTGGGCATGTCACGGATGCTATGGGCGTTCAACATCAAGCCTACTGTTGATAAGAACGGCAAGCCCATCTTGCCCGATCCAGATAAGCTTACGCAAGGCTTTGTATGCATGCCTGAAGAGTTTCCAGCTCGAATCATTCCAAGGTCTGAGGAGAAGAAGGCACAGGTTATTGAAGCTTGGAAGAAGGCGGAGCAGGAAACACTGGATCCCGAGACAAAGCAGTGGCGTTAGAGAATGTTCTCAATTAATAATTATGTATCTATGAAGTTTTCGTAGTTGACTAGAGTCAATCATCAAGAATGGCACTGCAGTATTGCTTTATCATGTGTTCCAACACTATTCATATCTCGGAGGCAGATCGTAATCTATATATATATGGTTTAGGCGGAGCCCAAGAGCTTCTCGACGAGGCCAGCGACGGACTGGACGACGGGGTACTTGGGGAAGTTAGGCTTGTAGACCTGGGACATGTTAGCATCCTGTTTTCAAGAATGATCTGGGTACGGGAACTTACAGCCTGGCAGACAGAATTGAACTCGCTGCGGGGAGCCTTGGCACGGGCAAGTTCATTACCGGGAACTCCAAGCTTAACCACCTCCTCAGTCTTGTCAACGGTATCCCAACCAGGTCCAGCAGCGGGGTTCTTGATCCATTGAACGAACCAGTTGTGGATAGAATCTGCAAGAGCCTGCTGAGCCTTGGTGACACTTTGGAGGGCGGCGAAGCACTCATTGCCGCCATGGAAGAAAGGAACCTCAGTACCGTGGGTAGGAGCAGTGTTGGGGGGTCCAACAACATTGTCGTACTTGCTGAAGAAGCGGTAGACCCAGGTCTTCTGCTGCTCACTTCGCATGTCGAGGAGGTAGTCAACGGGGCAGTTGAAGCGAGCATCACCATACTGGATACCGCTGCGAAGAGACTCAGTGGCGTAGTCGTTAGGGTTGTAGGCCTGGATCAGAGACTCGTCGGGGATATGAGCGCTATCAGCATCGAAGGTGTTGATCCAAGAGCTGAAGTTGCTGTTCTCAGCGCCGTAGACGAGGCTAAAGATGGTGCCCTCTCCATTGGAGGTACCAGTCAACATGGGGACATGGGAAGGATAGTTGCCAGCAGCAAAACGGGCAGAGTAGTCGGAGAAGCGGGTGATATCATCAATGACGGGAGTGAACCAGGTGTTGAAAGTGGAGTTGAAGTTCTTGGTCTGGAAGTCAAGGATGTCAACGTTGCGGAGACAGTCGAGCTGACCGTTACCGCCCTTGGGGCAGCCAACTTCCTCGGCGACGGCGTTAAGAGCCTCATCGACGGGAGCGTAAGCGGGGCCGGACATGGCGTTGGCGCTCATCTCGACGGCACCCTTGAGGAAGGTGTTGGGGTTGTTCCATAGGTAGTGATCGACCTGGACACCACCTGAAGAGTGACCACCAAAGACGATATGGTCAGGGTTACCACCAAAGGCTGCATAACGTTAGTCACGTTTTACATGTGATCGATAAGCGTGAAACATACCCTTGATGTTCTTGTGGACCCAGTCAAGAGCCTTCTCGACATCCAAGATGCTAAAGTTTTGTGTCTCATCAGGGTTCGCAGTCTTCAACTCGGAAGAGTGAGGCGAAGCAAAGATGCTCTCGCGGGTGTTGAAGTTGACGTAAACAACGCCATTGCGAGCAAAGTTTGTTCCTTGGATTTGAGGGTTGCTGCTTGAGCCAGTGACCATAGCACCGCCATACATGTAAACGAATACCTAGTGCGTATCAGTTCATGTCTCGGAATATTCTGCGGGAGGGTAGGGTAAGGCTGACAGGCATGTTCTTGCCCTTGGACGGGGCCCAGATGTTAAGGTTCAGACAATCCTCATCTTGGCGAGTAAAGGCATCGTTTGAGATGGCTTGAGGACATGTCGCACCATATGACGTAGCCTGGAACTTGGAACGAGACTTGGGAAGATCCTGAGGGGCCTTCCATCTACACCAGTGTCAGCTCATCAAATTGTGAAACAAACAATTTGATGACCTACCTGTTTTGGCCACCAGTGGAAGCAGCAAAAGGAACACCAAGATAAACAGCGTTACAGTGCTTGTCACGGAAACCTTGAATGTCACCCTGAGGAAGAGCAGCATATGGAATTGGAGGACAGGGAGGTGGCTTCGCAGTCACAGGGACAAGACACGTGGCTGCCAGGATTAAACCTGTTGTTGTGAACATGCTGCTGAGGCCCATGATGAGAATGTGATGTGATAGCCAGAAAAAGGTGAAGATCGACCGAGACACGAGAAAAGTTTGAAGAATGAGTGGACAGAAGTTCCCGAAGCATTTGGTTTTTATCACCAAAAGATGTTTGCTATTACTCGATTCGCCTATATCAGAGACGAAGAATTTCCGACGGGCGGACGCTTAGCTACAAAGAGACGTCTGAGCGGTCTCGGCAGTGGAACCAGGACCCCTTAGTGCTGGGTCTCCTAACTGTATTTAGTAGGACATAGCCGGAACATGCACTATAATAGAGTTTCGCGGAACGTGCACCGGTCGATTTTGTCATGCATGATCCGAGTCATGGATTCAGAATGCCTGTAAAATCTCAAGTTGGAAAAAGAAAAAAAAAGATGTCGGGTATTAAAAAAGGGGTTCACGGGAAGAACGGGAGGCTGGTGAGACTATTGAATAGAAACGCCGGATATATGGCGTAGGGCAGAAGTTGAGCGGCTTCACGGCCAACTCTGTTAGTTGCAAGCCATTGCCGTTGATAGCATCACAGTGGACATTTTATGATGATCGATTGATGCCAGATGGATCCGAGGCTCAACGTACGATCCCACATCGCTTATCCATCAGTGCAAATGACAGAATTTGTGGATTGACAGTTCCTTGATGATTGAGATTGTTGTCCAAGATAGGAATTGATCGGCCAACCTCCCCTGCTGCATCGCTACCAGTTCGCCGACCGAGCTTGATAACAGCACAGATCTTGCATCGGGATTGGAACCCTTACGACGATCCTCCCAGGCATATCCCGAAGCAGAAGGTTACGAGAATCCCTCTCGGCGCCGACAACACGTCCCTTGCATAGCCACCAATCCAAACACCCGGACATCAGCCCAACGCCTTTACTGAAATTCCGCTCAACGTCGCTGAGTCATAATATTAGAAAACAAGACACTAATGAATAATACCTTACGAGATATAACCACAGCCAATGTTTGTGCGGAGTTTCCACCTTCCGAGGTTTTTCTTTCCGCGCCACTAGTTCAGGTGCACAAGTTGAACATGACTGGATATCACCGTGGAAAATCCACACTGGTGTCCTTTTGACTTCGGGGCTAGAGACAAATCTGTCGCAGACTCTCCACAGAAGTAACGGCTTCTGGAATCTCGCTGTGTCAATCTCTTACACAATGAGCTGATACCAAGGACCGAGTCCACGGGTCCTGTTGATCAGGGGGTTTGGGTTCCGGATCCTTCGGTAGGAAATAAGTCTTGCTGCATTCCCACCTTGCCTTGCTTTTGTGCTGGGTTGTTTTGCAGATCACATCAGATCAACGTCGCAATGGCTGAGGGTCTGGGACAAGTTGTAAGTTTGGTGAATGTTTATGATGATGTTTTTGCTGATGATGTTAGGTTTCGTGGTACATATGTACCGTCATTGCGTGCATCTTTCTGATTTTGAGAATATGGGTTCGCGTGCGCAAGCTTGGGTTGTTGGCGATCGATGATGGACTCATTATTCTGGCGGCGTGTTGTTTGATCGGTGATTTGATCATTCAGCAGCATATGTGGAATTTGGGAATGGCGGATATTCCAAATGCTTCTCGTGAGAATTTTATCCAGATCATGAAGGTGAGTTTGCCTCTCAATTCCAATGTTGATGTCTGCTAACAACCGACAAGATGATCGTTCCTGGATCGATTCTTTACGTCACGTCGTTATGGGCTATCAAGATTGCTCTGGTTCTGTTCTATAAGCGACTCGCTGCGCCTGGAACAAAGCTACAGATGATTTATAACATCACACTTGGACTTTTGGTGATTTTCTGGGCGACTATTTTCTTCCATATCATTTTCCAATGCTTCCCTCATGACAAGCGATGGTCGCAAGATCCAAATTGTGTGTTATCTCACTCCCGACCGACTGAGCTGAAGCTGACGATTGCACAGATCAATGCGACCCCAAGGAGGCAGAGAAGAACTATTGGTTGACCGTTATCTGTATGTCATTCCACTCTTCTGGAGTCGTTATGTGCAATGCTAACCATTAAACAGTAAACATCGGTACCGACGTCATCAGTATGTTCAGAAGACGCTAATTTAAGTTGCCCGACTAATGCATCGCAGCCATCAGTCTTCCCATCTCCATGGTTATGAAGCTCCAAATGAAGACGAAGCAAAAGATTGGTGTCGCAGCCATCTTTGCCCTCGGTTTCTTGGTCGTCATCGCAAGCAGTACGTCCTCCAACCTCGTTACCGCGAGCTTTGCTAACAGCATCAGTCATCCGAGCCTACTACTCCAAGAAAAATGAAACCATGTTGACATGCACCGTCTCCATGATCGAAACAGCCGTCGCAATCATCGCAACCTGTCTCCCTCGTACGTCCGCTCACTTTCCCCATCTCCATCCCACTAACAAACCCTCCAGCGCTGCGAACACTCTTCCTCGGCCAAATGTCCTCCGCCCGATCCGGCTCCAACTACGGACGCTACGAGCTGTCCTCCACCGGCCAACCCCGATCCCGACGAACGAACCAAAGCCGAATCGTCACAAACGTTATGGGCGGTACACAAAAGCTCGACAACGATTCACAAGATGAACTATTCAAGGAGTCTGCGCATTCAGTAGCGGGACGAAGTGCGGCTAGTGATAAGAATCCTGGTATTACTGTCAATACCACGATTCATATGCAACATAGCAGCGAGGAGGAGGCGAGACGATCACAGGCTAGGCTCGACAGCTTTGCTTAATTGTTTTTATGTGTTGGATAGATATAATTTGTAATAAGATTCATGAGAGCGAAATGGTTATTTGCAAGTGAAAGAGGATGCAAGGTCTGGGTTACCGCCCTTGTATGTTAGCCGCTTCGGATAAGCGCACAGCTCAACGGCTCGGCGCTTTTCCGTCCCTACGGTCTCTGCATACAGAGTCTCAGGTGCTTTGCCGTGTTCAACCCACTTAACAAGAGCATCAAAGGCACTTCCGGGATACCATCCATCGCCACCTTTGCAGTGTCCAACACCTGGTGCTTCGAAGAATCTGTAGTAATCCGTCGCGCTGGAATCTTCTTCCACCACACGCTTGTAGTAATCCACCGAGCCTTTGTGCGGGATGAGTTGATCTGCTGTTCCGTGCCATGAGATCAATTTTCCTCCTGCTTTCTTGAAGTCTGTGAGATCCGGGTCTGCTGTGCCCATTACTGAGGCAAAGCGGTTGACAGATTGCCGGAAGAGCTTGCTGTACTCTGCATGAGATAGGTCATCCAAACTAGCCGATTGGTCTTGTAGGAGGAAAGTGGTGAGCCAGTCTTGGGCAATGGCGAAGGGGCTTGAAGTGCAGTCCTTCAACGAGGTGCATGTTGTGTTGGCAAGACCACTCAAGTCTGCACCACGATCAAGTCCATACCAAAGAAACTTTCCTTCTTCAGTCTCTGGTCCGCGCCATGTCAAGCGAGCGACCTCAGCGCCCTTCTTGGAAATCTTGATTGTGCCAGATGGGTTGGTACACTCTACTGATCTACCAACGGCAGACTTGGGATCGAACTTGCAAAGATCTGGGTTTGAGATAACACCATCTTTGACTCCATCCAGTTGGTCACAAGCTTCAATGGCAGCCTTGGTGATGGCGTTAAGCTCGCAGATGGGAGGATAATAGCCTATGACAAGTTAGCCTGGTTATGTTGTAATAATGAGAAAATATTCTTACCGAGCTTGTGCATAACAACTTGCGGCCAGTACTCCGACGTTACGAACTTGTCCCAGTTAAAAGCAGAAGCGGTAGCAAGAACGCCATTATACTGAGTCGGATATCTCTGCGCCATCATATGACCCTGTCGGCCACCCGTAGAACATCCCTATCATATATCAGTACAGCTGATTTCCGAGGTTCCCGATACACTCACGTTCCAGTAAGAGTACTTTGGCTTCTTTCCATAATAAGCCGCTGTCACAGCTTTGCCCAAAGTCGCTGCATCATCCAGAGAAACAGCTGCAAAGTTCTGTAAAGCAGGCCAATTGAGGGTTCCTGCGCTATGTAAAGCCCAGTCTAGCTCTTGCCTATTAGCCAAGAGGTGGCCACCATCTGTAGTGGCAGCAGCATATCCATTAGAAGCGGGTTGTGCAAGGTCTGCAAGGTCGCCAGTTGACCAGCCTCCACCACCTACTCCAACAAATCGACCGTTCCAGCCTGAGACTGGCAGTGTTACGTATGTGGTGATAGTGTCATTCCAGCCTGGGTGTGTATACTTGACTATGACTTGACACACTGAGAATGGATCAGTCGAGTTATTGGGCCATTCGTTGGTTGGCCATGGTGGAAGCCCGACATTGGTGACATTGGTGCTGATGGAAAGAATCTTGGCATTGGCGAGCTCTATGGAGCTAAATGTATGGTCTGTGCAAAGGGGCTTTGCAAACACGCTTGGAAGGCCCTGGAACATCAAGGGTAATGACATGGCGGAAAGGTTTGAGAAGAGCATGGTTACAAAATGCCGCTGAGGCTTGGCGGTGGGGATCAGTCAGAGCGCGAGATGTCAATGGGAAACAACAGTAGACTACGTAAGAGAAATCATTTCTTGTGATATTTCCTCAGATATATAATACTCTCCCCAGTAAACAATTCTCCAAAGCGATCATCTTCAGCCAAGCCATGCATTACTCCTCCTCACTAGGAGAGCTATTCATTGGACAAGCTATCTATTCCGAGGAACATGCCAGGCCAACCAAGATCAGCACGAAACATCCCCAGATTCAGCCAGTCGGTAAGTGCTCACGGGGATGAATATCCTTCCCCTTGATACGCAAAACAGACCTATTTTCGACGTATCCCCGGATAATGTAGCATAGAACGATCCCTGGTAGGATCGCGAAGTTCCATCGGCCAAGGGCTTAACCTTGTTGCGGTAAAGTTTACCCCATATTCCCATTTCAATGCCGCGGAGACTAGTCGATATTTGGAATACCCCACGATTCGGGGTCTGAACAAGACTCCGTCAAAGCAGCAAATCTGGGGTAGCAGTTATTCGGCAGGTGATTTTTCTTAACTATGAATGGGCGGAAAAGTATTGTTACTGGCTCGAGTCTCAACGACTCGTGAGGAATCCGGGGTTCTGCCATTGAGCAGTACCGGAGTTTCGGTCATGGAAGAAAGCCGTCCTAGGGCATCTTAACAAAGACAACATAGAGAATAGTTTGTGGGAAAACACATGTCTTATAGACTGCATATGGTATCAGAATTCCAACTTTGGTTATTCTTTCGGCTTCTGACCGGTAACTATCAAGCAATCAAACATCGGGTGCACAGATCTATCGCGTGATACTTCTCTAACACGAGCATTGAAAAGCTCAACCTCTTCGCGTGACCAACCCAAAACATCAGTAAACAAAACGGCCGTAAAGGCAGCTACACCCTCTCTCATATTAACTCCCATCAAAGTTCCTATTTCCTTGAGCCGTTCATCCTTAGGCCATGGTCCGATTGGAAGCTTGAATCGCTCCTCTTTGACACTAGCGAAACCAGCTTCCTTAGCCCATTCTTGAAAAGACGGCGCTGGATCCATGGTTCTTCCAATCTTATCACAGGCTAGCTTTAGATGGTCCATCATCTGAACTAATGCGTTGTCAGGCTTGAGCGAGTCATCTTCGGAATAGAGCGTATTGGCTGTTTCTTGAAGTTCGATCCAACCACCCGGTCTCAAGTTGGCGTATGCTTGTCGCAGTAGTCTAGGCCAGTCTTTGATAGACCCAGCCATATATCGACAGTGGATGTAATCATATGGGATTGGCTCAGCCCATTCCGCTTCAACGTCGTCAACGATGAATTTGACATTTGGAGGTACCCAGTCTGGTTGGATGGGGCTAAGGTCATTTCCGACCACTGTCGCAGAAGGATGCTCGTCTCCAAATTGAATTGCCCAGATCCCCGTTCCTGTTCCGATATCGAGAACATTTAAACCTTCTGGCTGGATGGGGGCCAAGAATAGGCGGTCCTTTATCGTCCGACAGAAAACGTGATGGATCATATCGAGACGATCTTGTTCCTGGTCATCATTGGGGAAACTGTACTGTCCTGCGCGATCACTGTGGTATCGCCGACCATGCTTCCATTTGTATTTGAGCACAGTGCTAGCAATAGAGGTAGTCGCTCCTACAGAGTCGGCGGTGAAGACAGATTCCGAGTCGGAGGTGGTATCTTCGTCGACCTGAACTTCAGGCGTTGTTGGGTTGTCTGACATCCTTGCAGATGTCAACTGTGAGAACCAAAGGACGTAGATACTTTTTACCAATATGATATTGATGGAAAACTAGATTGCGGGCATATGATATGATGGTCGTGCTTAAGGTGGAGGTGCTGCAGACCCAACGTCAGCCGAGGCATAGAAAAACAACTCATCCAGTAAGAACATATGCGGTTCTGAAGATGAATGTAACCCCAGACATATTGCAATAACGAGGGTGCCGATCATCTCGTGATTAAAACTTCAATATGCATGTCTGATTAGAGCCCCATCAGACACTTTTTCTGGAAGGTGATTAAAATGAAGACCATGTTTGCCGCGTCTTTCCATAGACGCTTATTGTGAGGCGAAACTCCACCGATAAGATAAGACAACGTGGCCGAGTGGTTAAGGCGATGCCCTGCTATCTCTTCTGAGACATCATAGGCATTGTGTTCGCACGCGTAGGTTCGAATCCTGCCGTTGTCGACGGTTTTTTTTGTTTCTTTTTATCTCTTCCTAGTCCGTTAAATCGGTTTGGGATAACGACAATTATATGCACAATTATGGTTGAACGGCTTAAGTTAGTGGGATCTCACTGCGGCGTGCCTATCTGTAGTAGATATTGAGTAATAAAAGAGTTTTATGGTATTGTTTATATATTACAAGGATTAGTTGTTGTGATTCTAAGAAAGATAGTTGCGTTTGGTGCCTATCTTAGTTGCGTACTGAACTTTAAAAGACATTTTGTACAGTCACAGTTTTGTGTCGCGGCTGGGCTCCACTACGCGACGCGTCCCAACCCAAGCCTATATCGCGAAGTTGCTATCTTATACGAGCTGGAAATATATATACGCGTGTTGTTAATAATAAATCCATTTAATCTGTTAGTTGATATGTTAGTCCTTTGGTTTTAGGCGATGTTGGCATTTTCTTTATAAAGTGCAGTGTGACTAATAATATACCTAGAAACCCATTTGTTAAAATATTACAAGATCTTGTAATTCT
The DNA here is from genome assembly GCA_014824405.1 of Fusarium sp. NRRL 66896. Taxonomy (NCBI): domain Eukaryota; kingdom Fungi; phylum Ascomycota; class Sordariomycetes; order Hypocreales; family Nectriaceae; genus Fusarium; species Fusarium sp. NRRL 66896. The sequence continues at coordinate 55,547 of JABEER010000442.1, read as the reverse complement.
TAACTTAATATGTTTCCCTTTTATAAATCTTATAATTCCAAGGTAAGGCTTCTTATTCTCTCTCTTAATATATAACTCCTTTATTTAAAATATTTTTCTTATTTATAAGCCTTTAGGCATATTTAAAATATATCTTAATTATTTAATAATAATAGTTTAGGGTAATTAAAGCGCCTAAGATAATTAGCATAGCTTTTATAATATATAACCTAACCATTATGCCTATAAATATTACGAAAATAAACACATAAACAAGGCATCACTGCGGATAATGTGCATAGTACCTTGAGTGTTGTTAAACCGTTGATTAATTGATTGAACTGTCTGACTTCGCCTCTCTGATGCAACCTAGCTAATCTCTAAAAGAGGGGTAAAATATCATGTGACTCTTCCTTTTTAGGAAAAGCAGCTCCTTTAACCTAAATGCCCTGCTAATTGGCACCCGGCGGTTTGACAAGTGTTGATGAAACAGCAGAGCGATTGACTTTGAAATCTGCAAAAAAAGAATCGCCTGTGTATCACAGGTGGCTGGATCTCTCCCGCCGGGAATTGAACCCGGGTCTCAAGCGTGACAAGCTTGCATACTGACCACTATACTACGGAAGATTAACAGGTTGAAACCTGCTGTAGCGGAGTTCGATGACTAGTGACACGCTAATCTAATCTAAGTACCTGAGCCTGGATTCATGAAGCGAATATCTCTGGTCATTATTTTAACGATGGCTCATAAGTAAGGCCATGACCTCTGCGCGACATTCGTGAGAGACTGTCTGCAGCTTGACTGATCATAACCTTTTTACTCCCTTTAGGGAATTCTTCGTTTGCTCACATTAATATTTCAGAGCACGCAGACATCGGTAGACTCGTCTGTCATAAGTCTAAGTATTCAACAATTAATCATGACCATGAACAGCTCAGCCTCAACGCGGGATTCCGAAGTGGAGCAAATGATAAAGAATTCCGATATTTTGAGCAATACCTCATGCTGAAAGTATGGTTACGCCGATCAAACATTCCTTCTGCATCCTTTTATGGGTGACGCGACCCACTGATATTCCTTCGGCTCCGCTGTTATGAGTACTGTCGTGCCTTCAGCTATGATATTGATACAGAAACACACTAAAATCTGACATGGTGACGAGTTTCACTCAGGGACGGGTTATAATATAATGTAGATCGGCAATAGCAGATGAAATCAAGGCGTTATATCACTCAAGACACGGGTATATAGTATACTTCAATAAGGTCGCCATGATGTTGCCCTCAATCAGACGTCTTCAAACTCCAACTTCCAACTTCTTTTGTAATTCAGAACCAAGCATATTGAAAAGTCCCAATCACCTTCATCATGAAGTTGTCGATCGCATCAACCCTCCTCTTCCTCGGTCTCGCTTCAGCTCAATATGGCGGCCAAATCAAGGTCAAAGACGACGGCTGTCCCCAATTCACCGCCGGCGAAAAGTCGCAGCCTCTCAGCTGGGTAAAGGGCAACAACATCTGTGCCGACCTTTCGGATATTTGCCCCAATGGCAAATGCTTTATGGCATTTCAAGCCCTTGTTACGGGAACAGACAGCAGAACGCCTGCTAAGATGGGAGCTTGTCCTACCGATGATTGCTCGTCGGATTGTCAGACTTGGGACGTCGAGTCGCAGAGTAACAGCATCAGTGTTGACTGTGCCGAGTTTACTGGGCAGCATTACTTTTACTTGGGTGATTGAGGAATTGGACCTCAGGTAGTTATGACGGAACAGTATTTGTCGAGGAAAAGCAAACTCAGTGCGGAAAAGGGACTGAAAGCCAATATTTATCATGTTTATTATCAAGTCTAGCAATAAAAGCAAGGACATGGTGTCACAATAATATTTCTCGATAGCTATTCAATGTTGTTTCACCGTAGTTAAGAACTGTTACTAGCTCTGTGCTTGGATGCATAACTTTCAGTGCAAGCTAAGGGTAATGAATATTCTGCCTAATAATAAACGGAATATCAACATGATGTCTCTGTTCCGTACTGCAGAAAAACAAATATAACAGAGCTAAAATATTCCATATCAGTATGCAATTGGTTTACGAAAGAGTGAAGATGTTAGCATAACAGTGGCATGACATCGGTGTCACCCTGTACCTCTTTCGGCCCTTGCTTATGGCCACCATGAAACGAACTAAATCAGCACATGTTTCGCACGTCGTCAGTGGAATAGAGGATCGTAACTAATCGGGAATTAGGACTTGCGAAAGTGGCTTTAATAGATATGAGCGGGCTTCTTGCTGTCTTCTGGCAGAGCGGTGGGCTTACGATCAGCAAACCAAGATCGCGCGGCGTTCTTTTGATGAGGATCGTCACGAAGGTCAGGAAAGCTTAGCTAGGGATCGAAATGCATGCGCCGCAGCCTTGCTTTTTCGGTTGACGAGATATTCGCTACGACTAAGTTCTGTGTGTTGGTGATGTGCACTCTCGTCCAGGCATCGACAACAGGGAGACTTTAGTTAACACCGACATGAGCTTCTTTCTTCCAGGATTCTGACGGAATTAAGCGAGAAAAACTTACGTTGACAATCACGGAAGATACATAACGGTTTTATTTGTCTATTTAGCAGCGCACGCTCCAACTCCTGTCGGATATTCGCTGAAATCTCATCACGCCGCCGAGATCCACTGATTTACTCAAGCATACACGGGCAGCCTCATTCAGGGTTTCAACGAGAGACATGCTGTTTGACTACAATGCATTGAAGGCTACTATGTTTCATGAATCTGTGAAATCTTTCCGGCCTCTTGATCATCGCCGAGCTCCGGTTATGCAAGTGTCGTTCGTTTTAAGCCGGCTGCTATATGGTCGGAAATAAGCATTCATGTGAAGCCGTCTAAGCGAATGTATATAACGGCGGCTATATGCTTATTAGAGATGATTTGCTTTTGACCCGAGAGTTCGGTTAAAAGTCATCCCATCAAGCACATCAAAAAAGTACTCTGCGCCGCTAAAAACAAAACTGGGTTCCAGAAATACGGGAGATGACCAGAATAAGCAGGAGCTCCACGCCTGAAACAAGACCTAAGCCCGTGGCAAAATCCTCATTTTTCGGAATCGCACCATTCATATTCGCCAAGATGCATTGAGAGCAAGGTCCAGGAGAGGAGGGTAGTACGAGGGGCGACACAGTTTGTCGGATAATATATCGTGTCAGTTCGGCACATTCTTTGCTTTCGTGAAGATCATGTTAGCGACTATTCGAAATGGTGAGTTCGGCGTTTGTGGGCGAACCGCCTGCTACTGAAGATGATTTCTATGTTGTTCGTGGTATTCTTCGCACTTATGGCCTCAACAATCTCAACGCAAGCGCGGGCTTGATGTTTTCGATCCAACGACCTGAGAATCCACCCGACGAGTCGAAGAAACCTGCAATCTTGGCGGGTATGATCTTGGTTATACTGGCGATTGTTGTGCCGACGGTTGCGAGAGTTATTATTCGTTTGAAAGGAGCGCGGACGCAGTTTGGTGCAGACGACTGGGCTATCATAGCCGCTGCAGTGAGTCGAATATGATGTTGAGAGGTTCCCAGCTAACGATTGAAGTCTTTGGCAGTCAGCTACCCATGCATCGTTATAGCAATGCTTGCACAGACGGGAGCCGGTCGACATACATACGAAAGCACGTACGAAGAATATAACCTCTATTTCTACTATCTATCGGTGTGCAGGATCATCTTTTACGTCTCAGTCGGCCTGATCAAGGTCTCTATCACACTGTTCGTTCGTCGACTTGCGGATAGAGCATCGAAGAAGTGGAGGCTCTTCGCGGATATCTTTCTTGGCACAGTGGTGATCTACATCCTTCTCGCGATCTTCTGTAAGTTGGACCTTAGCGCTGGAGTAGTGGAGGTTACTGACTTTGCAAAGGGTTCGTGTTCACATGCAATCCCATTCAGTTTTCGTGGGATAAGAAGTTTGGCGGTTCTTTGGAGAAACCACCAGTGTGCATCGACACTGGTCTACAGAATAAATTCTTGAGCAGCATGCATGTTGCGCAGGTGAGTCAAGTCGCTTCTTTGGTGTCAATACATTTCTAACAGTAATTTTCTAGAGTATTGTGCTTCTCCTTGCACCAATTATTATTCTCTGGTATGTGAAGATCAACACCGCCAAAAAAGCCCGTCTCTTCTTCATCTGGCTCGTCGGCGGCACAACAGTCCTCGGCGGACTCCTCCAGCAAACAATGGTAACCATAACCAACGACTCATGCTGGCAATTCACATCCGCCATGCGCTGGACCGTGCTCGACCTAACATTCGGCACACTCACCGCCTCACTCCCTGTTTTAGATGCGGCGATAATGGGGACGTGGAGCTCCATAAAGACAAAGATTGGAACGTCGGGTTCCCACTCGAGATCTAGAACACAAGGATGGACGGATCTGGAACATGATACGAGGAATACTACGACCGTAAGGCGGGCTACGGCGGGGGATTCGGATTCGATTGAGAATATTATTGGTGGGGATAAGGGTGGTGTTGTGGAAATGGGGATTTTGAGGACGGATGAGGTTGAGTTGACTTATGATTCGGATCCGGGGATGAAGAAATATCATGCGAAATAGGTAACAGTCAGAGGAAAAGGTTCTCAGTTTAGTCTAATAGCTCTTTCTTAACAGAGCAACACCATATCCAAGTACAATCGCGAGAGAGATTCTAATCATGTCACCTTTCTAAGATTCCTGATCTTACAGTAACAAGCATCATCGCAGCAGCGCCGTTGAAGACGATGCAATGATGGTTCGAGGTTGGAAGAAACGCCCCACCAAGATACCGGGAATTAAATCCTCCAAACTTAAAATGCCCCGTCGGCTTCGCTTCTATTGGATCCAGAAGCTCGGATGACCTAGATAAGGCAATAGGGCCTTGATACCAAGTGATGGGTTCGCGGTGTAAGTGCGGCGCGGTAATTTCTCCGTATATCCGGGTCGTGCTAACTTTATTGAGATCTAACGTTGAACGACCATAGGGTTGGCATCGTGTAAGAATCGTTCGATCAATACCGAATAATAAATTATTGATGGAGTATTGACGATTTGGAGCCCGAATAAGGATTAGAATGTTTCGGTGAGTCGTTCATAATTATATTCCTATATGTCAGGACAGTATAGACAATCGCCCGTCAGAATTGTCTTGTCTTGAGATTATATCGGCCAACCTTTGATGCTGATTTCTTCCTTCAATCATCCGCCAAGCCTCTCCTTTCAAGGAACCCATGTCCATCTCCACGACGTTCACTTCACGCAATGCGATTGGCGCGAGAACGGAATACAACAGCAAATTAGACCCTTGCTTTGCTATAAACCTCTCAATTCCCGAAGAATATATCTATCTCCAACATAGAGAATGGCCACTCTCTACATCCTTAATCACCAGTCACTCGTTTAGACAAAAGTCCAGATTATTTTTCTGGCAGCCGTTCATTTTTGCACCGTCAATTACTTAATTAATTACAATGGCGCGTTTCGTTCTCAACTCACTCCTGTTCCTCGGCAGCGCTCTGGCGTCTCCTGTTCAGGAGCGCAAGGTGGACTGCACTGGTACGAACGCCATTAGCATGCATTGCCGCTCGAGCGAGGTCCCATACACGAGAGACTTCTTCTACATTGGTGGTCGTTCTGCAAAGGGAACTTCTGGAACGATTACTGTTGATCAAATCTACGTGGAGAAGTTGACGCCTACTAAACAGTGGACTCAAAAGCATCCTCTTGTCTTCTTCCACGGAGGCGGTCTCTCGGGAAGTACGTGGCTCAACACACCCGATAACCGCGAGGGTTGGGCTAGCTACTTCACCAAGAGAGGCTATGTTGTGTATCTGGTTGATAACAATGCCATCGGTCGCAGTGCTGAGAATGCTATCGCTAGCTTTCCCATGGCCGCTGGCTCAGCAACTGAGACTGTCATGAAGTTTTTCACTTCTCCTGGGAACTACGAGACTTATCCTCAGGCTAAGCTGCATACTCAGTGGCCTGGTACTGGAGCTGATGGCGACCCTGTGTACGACCAGTTCAAGAAGTCGCTGATTCCTCTTACCACCAATTTTGTTGGTCAGGAGAATGCTCTCCGTGCTGGTGGCTGCGAGCTGCTCTCTCTTCTCGGCGAGAAGGCATTCCTCATCTCCCATTCGCTTGGTAGCAGAAACCCCCTCCTGCTTTCCAATGATTGCCCCGAGTATATTGCTGGTAGCATCAACCTTGAGGCTGCTACTTCACCTTTCTGGTCTTATGCTGAGGGACTAGGTGGATTTGCTGGCTCGCCTTGGGGTTTGACCAACACGCCTGTTACTTACGACCCTCCCGTCAGCGACCCATCTGGTAGGTTCACCATCACACTCACTATCCCCAAGACCTTTGCTAACCATGTATCCTAGAACTTGAGAGCGAGTCCGTTGGAGAGGAAACCCTCGCTCATCGTAACTGCTATCTTCAAGTCGAGCCCGCCCGCAAGCTTCCCCAGATCAACAAAGTCCCTTACCTGCTCCTGACTGGCGAAGCTTCTGTTCACATCACATACGACCACTGTGTCATCGACTTCCTCAAGCAGGCTGGTGGCAAGCCTGAGTGGATCAAGTTAGCTGACTGGGGCATAAAGGGTAACGGCCACTTCTTGCATGTTGAGAAGAACAACATGCAAATTGCTGGTATTGTTGATGCTTGGATTCAGAAGAAGTCTTTCAATGGCACGAAGAGTGCCTAATGTTACAAATATTCGTAGCTTCTATAGACCAACATGAATGATAGCCTGGTTGGGATTCCTCGACATGTACACTGAACCAATCCTCCGCCGCCCGCCTCTCATGATACATATCTTGATCTGATAGCCAACTAATAACTATATCGGAAAGCCCTGTCCTCCTTGTCTGTCAGGTCAGACTTGGGCAAACCATTCTTATCCAGAATGACCTCGCCAGTGCTGTGACACTCTCCAGCCATGTCTCTCGTCTTGTTATCTCGAGTGCACAGGGTGCGATAGACAATCATTGTGAGGAACAAGAGGCACCATGTGACGATACTGGTGATGACACCCTCTCGATATCGAGGGCCGTTGGTCCATAGCTGGGGTGATCCGATACAGCCTGCGCAATATCCGATGAAGAACATGCAATTCACTAAAGCTCTCTTGGTGTTCCCCTTCACGTTCGAAGCTGAAAGAGAGAGAAGGATCGACATCGAAGCTGTAATGCAAGATGACTATCCAAACGGTCAGCAAATATCGGATACAAGAGAAAGCATTAAACTTACCACCCATGATGCAGCGATCAAACCCCAACCGGCGCCGACATCAAGCTTCATCAAGAAGACATTCCCGATAAGAGGCGGGATGATGAGAATTAGCACGACCAACGATCGCTGGTTGGGGAACAGAGTGCAGAGTCCAACTCCAATCCACAAGAGTCCAATTTGAACTGCTCCCGATGGCGCCGTGTAGAGCATTGTCTCGAGCTGCGTGTAGCCGATTGACTTGATGACAAGAGATGCAAAGGTAAGCACGGGCGACTGCATCGTAACCAAGACTCCGAACCAAAAGACAGCCCAAGCCTTGGGGTCCAGGAGAGTCTCTCGAAGTTGACTGGTACTGAAGCTCGTCTTGTCACCTCCCTCACGATCACGAGCCATGCGCATCGACAGCACCTCGCGCTCTCGGGGAGTCAAAAACCAAGCATCTCTCGGGCCATTAGGCATGAGCGTAAAGAACGCAATACCGGCAACGACCGTCATGGCACCACAGACAAGGAACAGGGTACGCCATGGCGCAAGACCAAGGGACGTATTCTTTCCAATGCCGTACATGAGAAGGCATCCAATGACTTGCGCAACACCGTTCATGGTAACCCAAAGAGCAGTGCGGAGGGTATGTTCTGATTTGCGGTACCAGATGGATGTGATGGTGACGAACGCGGGTGATACGGCACCTTCGCTAAAGCCAAGGAGGAAACGAACGGCGGCGAAACCGGCGAAGTTGTGGGGTGCTGCGAGACACATGCAGATGGTGCCCCATACGATACTTTTGATTATCAGTATGGACTAAGTAAGTGGAGGGATGAACGTACACTGTGACTCCGACAAACTTGGTGAGATGAAGTCTGCTCATGAGGTAGATACATGGGTATTCGGCGACCAGTTGACCGACATAGAAGATAGAACTGCACCACGAATACTGAGAGCTGGTCAGGTTGAGATCGTCGATAAGACCAAAGACAGCGGCGTAGCTGAGACTTTGCTTGTCGAGGTACTGGAGGAAGAAGACGAAGCACATCTGCAAAGTTTGTGAGCCATGAAGGAGGGTTGGTCGCAATGGAGTAACTTACGAATGGCAAGATGACCATGTCAATCTTGCGAAGAACGGCCTTCTCTTCTTCAGGAGTATATGAATCGTCCATGTCGAGTATTTCGCCCCTTGCCTCAGGCTCATCAGGCTTGGGCACAGACATTTTCTTTTCAAGAGCATTATCCATGATTGCAAAAAGAACTGTAGAAAGACTTGGATTAGAGATGCCCAGGACTCAATTAACCCAAGTGCATGATGGACTACGCTGATCCTTCGTGGGGAATCCCTCAATTATATCATGTTCCCAGTGACTTGGTTCGCCGTTATCAAATTTCATCAAATGAGATGTCCCGGCATCGGATATTCGGTGACAGGAGCCACTATGGGGAAAACCTTATCATAATGCGGGGAAGGACATGGAGCCGACGAGATAGGACCATCGATCCGATGGCTCAATGTCGGAAACAGTGACATTTTGCCGATGGTCATGTTGCCGGCTGCGATAATCTCGCCCGCTATCGGCAATGATCGGCGAAGGGTGTTACACATAGCGAGGGGCGACTGAGAGGAGATTGTGATAAAAAGCCACTGTCTTGGATGGTTTTTGGGTCGATATCTCAATTTTATCTCACTTATCTTGGCATTCAATTGAGATTACAGTTCATCTATCCTGCAAAATTCATCATGACTCAACTCGATACTGTACCCGGCGCAGACATTAAGCCATGGCTTCGTCACCCTCCCAAGAAGCATCTCTTCATTCACGCCAACATCATCGACGTGTCAACGGGTAACATCCTTAAAGACACATCGCTATCCACCAAAGACGGTAAAATTGAATCCGTCTACCCCTCAGCACCAAACCAGTATCCCGATGGCTACAATGTCGTGGACTGCAAGGGCCGATACCTATGCCCAGGTCTATTCGATGCCCACGTTCATCTTTGCGCGACACCCGGCTTCACAGACCTTTCCCGTGCGTTTGGAAACCCCAATGACATCTCACTGTTGCGACAACCATATGTCGCTTCGCAAATGCTCTACCGTGGCTTCACATCAGTTCGTGACTGCGGCGGCGCTCAACTTCCGCTGAAGGAAGCCATCGAAGAGGGCGTTTTTCCCGGCCCTCGTTTGTTCATCTCAGGCCACGCGCTCTCGCAGACGGGTGGACACGGTGATTTGAGAAGTTCTTACGAAAAGCATGAGTGCTGCGGCGGACACGCCATTGGGTCTTTGGGCCGTATCTGCAATGGCGTACCAGAGTGTATGGCAGCTGTTCGCGACGAGATTCGTTGCGGAGCGGACTTTATCAAGATTATGGGCTCTGGTGGCGTAGCGTCACCGACTGATAAGCTGGAACAGCTACAGTTCACCAAGTCGGAGGTCCAGGCTATGGTGGAGTGTGCGAATAATGCTGGGACTTTTGTCACGGCGCATGCATACACTACTAAGGCTATCAGACATTGCATCGACAATGGAGTGAAGGGTATTGAGCACGGTAATTTTGTTGATGCCCCAACAGCTCGTCTCATGGCTGAGAAGGGCGTCTATCTCACCCCGACACTTATCACTTATGCGCAAATGGCTACCGACAAGTGGAAGAACTTCTTACCGCCAGAGTCTCAAGTAAAGAACTCCCAGGTCTTGAAGTCTGGGCTCGAAGCTCTCCGCATTGCCTCAGAAGCTGGTGTAACAATGTGTTACGGTAGCGACCTCCTCGGTCCACTCGGCTCTGCTCAAACCCAAGAGTTCTCTCTGCGTTCTCAAGCACTGAAACCCCTTGAGATATTGCGAAGCGCGACAGTGAACCCTGCTAAAATGATGGGCTGTGAGACTACTCTAGGTCAACTAAAGGAAGGCTTCCAGGCGGATGTCCTGATTATGGATAAAAACCCATTGGAGAACATCGAGATCTTTGATCATCCGGAGAAGTACATCTTGGCGGTTATGAAGGATGGTCTTGTGTATCGCAGTCAGTTGGAGTCTTTGGCTGTTGACGGTGGAATTCCGATCCGGTTCAATTCGGTCCTGTAGTATCAGGGGACAATTTGACAGCTTATTGAGGAAACATGAGCGTTTTTGGTATGAATGCCAGTAAGAGAAATACAGATCTTCAAAGCATTATGGGGATATGCAATAGGCAATACACTACTGCTGAGTATCTAGTATTTCGTATGTGAGAATTGGGGTTATAATTAGAACGTCAATCGTTATAAACCTAGTAGCCTGTGTTTATTACATTTTGATCCCGAAAAATCCAACGACCGATGGCTATCGGGCCTCACGGTGCCATATCGGGAGGATAGCCACCAAAGTCCAGCACATCAAACCCCGTAAGCCCCATCAAAAATGTCTGGTCATCAATATACGTCGTCGAGAGGCGATATGTCTCAAACGGATCAACGTGCTCGCCGGTCTGAGGCTGTGGCATTGGTAGCCGGGAAATTAGTGGCTGGAGAACTGCATCGGCCCTCGAAGTCCATTCGACATCCTGCTCAGGTCCTGTGGCAGGCCAGAACTCTGTCTCTGGACCTGGCTGCATCGATGCTGGCGCAGTCTCTCCAGGCGCATCATCGTTTATTGCTTCGTCAAGATGAACAACTTGTGATCGTTCTTGGTTCAAAAGCCACTCTGCCCAGTCATTATACGCAGACGACAGTAGCCCCTCGTCAGTCACGATGACCGGAGGCTGCCTGGACCGACTGAGCTTACTCCAAGCCTCATTCGATATGGACCGAAGAGCCTCAACAAATCTCACACCAACCTGAGCATTTGGATTGCCTGTCGCCATTCGTCGCAAAAAGTCTAGGCCAAATCTGACGCGTCTTTCGTATCCGGGATCCCGATCAAGGATACCTGCTATGAGCGTGACGATGGTCGCAATGCTGCAGCCTTGGAAGTCGGTGAATGAGAATCGCGTGGTATACCCGGTCTGGTTCAAGTCCTCGAATAGTTGAAGCAGCTTTTTAGAAGCCTTTGCACATGACTTTGATAGCTTTTCAGCCTTTTCATCAATGTTGCACGGCTCTGAGTCGTCTCCGAGATGGCGTCGAAGAGTCATTCTCACAACGGTAATGAGAGACATCTTACCCATAACGATCCAGGCATAGTAATAGTTAAGCCAGATGTGAAAGACGGCGCGATAACGTGAGTCTTGGGGCGGGATTGTCTCCAGATCAAAGTCTTCGGGTAGTGAGTCCTTCCACCCTCTTAGCTGGTTCTCCAAGCTCGCTGTATCTGCCCGGTTGGAGGTATTTGTTACTGTTGACCTGCAAATGTTAGCGTATGATGGGAAGAAGTTGGTTGCGAACATACTCCCAATCTGCTACTCTGTCCAGAATGGTAATGAGTCGAGCGAAGGCTATTTGGAGAAGAACGTTGTTGAACTTCTGAGAATCGTCAAGCTCGGGCAGAATAGTCGGTAATGCGACTGTGATGATCTCGGATGCTACCGACCGAGGTCTATTGAGCTTTATTGTTGAGCACCTGGTTGAGATCAGTAACGCGAAAACCGGGAGTAACAATTACGAGTCTCTACCTCTCGAGTGAATAGATTGACCACCATAACCGACGACGAACTTCTCGTTCTCGTGCGTCCATTGCTTGGTCGTCGGAATCTTGATATAAGTCGAATGCTAAAGCCTTCCTCAATGCCATTCCAGTATAGACGTACGAAGATCCAACTGCATTCAGCGGCATGAGATAGACACCGAGTATTAAACATACTTGGATAGATCTGAGACCTGGAAGCTCGATTATATCCGGTACAAGCAGCTTAGCCTGCTCAAAGAATAAACGCCCAGGATCGTATTCATCAATTCGCAAATTGCCCGGTCGCTCCAAGTGTGTCCAATGACTGCCGAGGGCAAAGATAGTCAATGCAAGACAGATGAAGCTTGGGTCAAAGCGCAAGGGGCATGATGGGTTGGTGTAGAACTGCTCGATCTCATGGCAGAGTTGTGATTGGTCAAAGTAGAAAAAGACATCGGTGCCGCGTCTGATGCAGACATGAACGAGAAACTCGGCGATGGAGCGGGGAGGAAACGAGTCAACTATCTTCTTGAGGCGGGCCTGTTCGGCAAGCGATGGGTTGTTTGGTCGTGTAATGTTCTTGGTACAGTCAGCCTCATATAATTTGTCGGATGGTGCAGCAACACTTACAGCCTGTAGGTTGACCATATCCTGCTCCTCTGGGCCTGATATTGGGTCCAAAGAGAAAGCCTCGCGTAGTCTTATCAAGAATCGCGGCCATAGTATGCTTTCGGTCTGGTCTATGCCAATCAGTCAATCATTCACACGAATATGCGGTCGCTCATACGGCTTTCTATCGATATATTCTCCTGTGGTGTTGCTCCAGTTTGTGATGAGGTAGCAACGGTAGTAATGGCAGCATCTGCAGCGGGCATTGAGCTTTCACTTTGTCGTGGAGACAGCCTTTCTCTGCATTTTGTCAGACTGGCCTGGCTATTAATCATGTAATGATCATATACCTCTCAAAGCGACAACTCAGCTTGCTCGCTTGACATCTCTGGCAAATGCCTGGACTGAATTCAATGCATTTGCTTTTACGAGCCTTGCATCGATCGCATCTAATGAAGGCAAGGCTATCAGTTCCAAATCTGGTGATCCTTTCAAAGAGGACTCACGCTCGAGGTGCACGTTTGCGGTTCTCTTCGGCAACGCGTCTACGGCGGCGACGTCGGGCAGCGGTTGTTGAATCCATGGTTCTGATGCAAGATTATGGAGATCAACGGGTAGTGGAACCTCGGCTGCTTGTCACTGTAGTGTGCTAGGTTCGTCGGTAATTTGTACTGGGCTGGCGTCTTATCGGGTATCGTGTTCTCCAATTTCAGAGTCTTAGCAGATAATCAGTTTCGCTCGCTGCAGCCTCGGCATTCTGTTAGTGGCCTAGCATAACCTTCACAGCAACTTGAAAGCTGCCTACCCCGTACCATGAATAAGTTGAAGTAATTATGCAATGTTTTCGTTAAATGATTCCCATTGTCCGCACGCATATTCCTGCCACAAATCTGTCTAACACAATTTTACCCCAGCTCTTTTCTCGATACATCGCTTGTACTGTATCCTTTCCCTCCTCCTCATCACTTCGGCGCGAGTCATGCCAACTCTCTCGTGAACAGCCTGAGTCAAAGCGCTGCAGCCAAGATATCGTCGATCTTCCCCAAGAAGTCTCTTTGCATCGGGGTGGCAGAAGTCGAAAAGCGGCACAGAGGTAAGACCGCTACGCATTTCCTAGCTTAGCTAGCCCCCAAAAAATAAAAATGGCAATCTGGCGCCCAATTTCTATTTTTGCTTACACCGCCCTGCGCTGGAATGCCATCCCCGAGTCATTAGCAAATCTGGGGTAGCATTGATCAACACAATGCATGAAACAATGGTTGCCAACTCAAAATTATGTCACACGTATCAGAGACATCTATTTAGTCAGCATGATTTCAAGAGAATATAAATTAGGCTTTTAGCCCTGACTACGGTTAATCAGTACCGCAAACCATCCACTACAACGCTCTCGTCTAAAACCCTTCATATCAGCCATAGCTTCTCCTTCACGATGACGCCAGCCCAGACCCAAGATACACCAGAGAATACTCAAAAGAGTGCCGATCTCTTAGAACATCCCAAGGGTGATTCAATCCTCACAGACAAAGACCGAAAGGCACTCATCTTCACCGACAAACACAGTTCTCCAGATGTCTACGTCAGCTCCAGCAAAGATACTCTGTGGCATCCCTGGACAGGAACGCTAGAGCTCAAGCCTCTACGGTTCGAAACAAGATCTGGCAGTTTCGTTATTGGGCTGAGAACGCCCGTCGATTGCTGGCTCGGAAAGCATAGACATCGAGGGACAGTTACAGCTGTCACACTTTCTGGGAATTGGAGATACAAAGAGTAAGCATAGGACCTCGACCCATGGTGCGTTGGCTGACATTTATAGGTATGACTGGGTTGCTGGACCAGGCGACTACGTTGTTGAAAACCCAGGAACTATTCACACGTTGTTCATGGGTGCTGGCGCAGAGGTGGTGTTTACCATTACAGGAAGCCTTGAGTTCTTCAATGACGATGATAGCTTGAGGGAGACGATGGATATCTTTAGTTTCGCGGAGCTTTATTACAATCACTGTGAGGAGAAGGGTGTGAAGCCGAATGAGAAATTATGGTACTAAGCAACATCGAACTGGGTCTTGGGTTGATAGCCTATTACTTTGCAATTCAGATCATAAGCCTTATATGGTAACAAACCATGCTGCCAAATGAAAGAAACTTTGTTCGCAAGGCCAGACCCGTTGACTACAAATTACCTGTACTCAGTGGTACTGAGTCTCGGGTAAATGCACCATTAGCTCAAGGACTCGCATGTTAAATGGCTAGTTCGAGCCAATGGATATCGTCACGTCGCGGAGATACTCCCAGTGCTCAATGTTTGTGATCCTTCTTACGCACTTTGGCCACTTTTGATCTCTTTTACTTCCTAAGAAGTCTAGTATGTCGAAGAGTTCAGGTAGAGGATCTGTTGCCAGGACATGCATTAGCTCAGCCTGATTTTGTGACTTGACTCAACCAACTCTCAGCCGCACGAAAATGCACAATTGCCGGAACGGATATTATTCCGTCTCTTCCTTATCAAATGTGATCAGCAAATGCGCTCAGCCGCAACCTCGCATCCTTACCTCTCTTTACCTGCCACTCTACCAATTGTAGCACCACTTTAGTTACATTATGATCTAGCCCGAAAGCAACAGCAGATGTGACCTTGTCTCGTTGATACTCAGCCTAGTTATGGAGAGTAAGAAGGCGAAGCTTGATAGTCCGTCTCTCTATACTATCGGTTGGATCGCAGCCCTTTCCATTGAGCAAGCAGCAGCGAGGGCACTACTAGATGAAGAACACTCCGAACCAGATGGCTTCCATCCATCTCGCTCGGACACAAATAATTATATCTGGGGCCGCATAGGACAACATAATATTGTTATCGCCTCACTCCCAGCGGGGATTTACGGAACTACCTCCGCCGCCACCACCGCTTCGGATCTCGTACACTCTTTGCCTCAGATACGCTTCGGCCTCTTGGTAGGCATTGGTGGAGCCATAGCGAGACCTGATGAAGATCAGGATATTAGACTTGGCGATGTCGTTGTTGGCTAGCCGGATGGTGTGACTGGAGGTGTCGTGCAGTATGATCTTGGCAAGGCGAAAGCGCATGGGGTTTGGGAGCAAACGGGCTCACTCGACAAACCACCCGCAGTTCTACTGAAAGCTCTAGCCAGCTTACAAGCTGAGCACGAGATTCGACCTTCAAAAATACCACAACTTCTCGAGGCCATGCTGAAAGCTAACCCTGGTATGAAACGCTCTAGTAGTAGCTTCACCTACCAGGGAGCAGAGAACGACCGTCTTTTTCTATCGGACTACGACCACGTCGGTGGAAAGACATGTATGAACTGTGATACTTCTCGCAAGGCTGATCGCGAGGAACGGGAAATAACAGAGCCGAAGATCCATTACGGAGTTATTGCTTCGGGCAATACTCTCATCAAAGACGCGACTTTCAGAGATAGCCTCGCAGAGAGCATAGGTCATCAATGCTTGTGTGTTGAGATGGAAGCTGCAGGCTTGATAGATCGGTTTCCTTGTCTAGTCACCCGTGGTATCTGTGATTACGCCGATAGCCACAAGAACGATCAGTGGCAGAGATATGCAGCATCTACTGCTGCCGCATTTGCCGTAGAACTTCTTAGCTATGTTCCCGTCCGGCAACTTGAAGAGTCTCCACGAGTTATTGAGATATTACAATCACGTTAGGAAACTGCCTTGTTTATTGTCTGGTTGGACCTGCTACTAATTTTGATTCAGTGGAAACTAAATAGACTCCCTCAGGTAATCCTATCCTGTTATGACTATAGCCAGCTTAGTAACATTTCTTACCAGTCATCAAATGCAGCAGGTCGTTCTACACTCGACCCTTGATCAGATCCCATTTGTAGCTGAAGCTCTGTTTAGCTCTTACGCCGAAGAGCATAGCCCGATGTGTCTACCAGAGACACGAGTTCAACTTCTTGCTGAGATAGACAAGTGGATCATAAATTCCGACTCAAAGACCATATTCTGGCTAAATGGCATGGCAGGAACAGGAAAGTCAACTATCTCGCGTACTGTCGCACAGCGGCAATTCGAGAAAGCCTGTCTTGGTGCAAACTTCTTCTTCAAAAGAGGAGAGGCAAGTCGAGGGAACATGTCGAAGCTTATTCCTACCCTGGCACGCCAACTTGGAATGCATATTCCCGGTATGGTCAATTTGATCAAGAAGGTCATCGATGCCGATCCGTCGCTCCCAACAAAAACTCTTGCGGAGCAGTTTGAGAAGCTTTTAAAAGAGCCTCTCAAGAAATTGGCAGCTTCTTCATCATATCCGAGTTCCCTTGTTATCGTCATAGACGCCCTTGATGAGTGTGAAGGCGAAACTCATATCAAACGCCTCCTTTCGCTGTTCGCCAGAATGCAAAGCTCAGACTCGCTCAAACTAAGGGTGTTTATTACGAGCAGACCAGAACTACCGATTCAGCTAGGATTCCTTGACATAAACGGCATGTACCAGGGTCTTGAACTTCACAGTATTTCACAAGATATCATGGAGCACGACATATCTGTTTTTCTCCAACATGAGTTCAGTAAAATACGACAGAACTTTAATTATGTGGTTCACGATGACCAAAGGTTATCCGACCAATGGCCAGACAATGCTAAGCTCAAACAGCTTGTATCTATGACACAGCCTTTGTTCATCGCTGCAGCAACTATCTGTCGATTTCTGAATGATACCGCTCTTGGTAGCCCTGATGAGCTTCTAGCAAGAATTCTTGAGTCGAGTAGCCGCACTCATATGTCTGGACTGAACGACATCTATTCCTCCGTTCTAGCCCAACAGGTCATTAATAGGCCGAGCACAGAGCGAGAAGAGATTGTCAAAAGCTTCGAATCGATCGTTGGCGCTATCATCACATTGGCAACACCTCTGACAATCAACACTCTATCATTATTGCTTGATATCCCTGCCACGAAAATCAATATAAAGATCAAGGTTCTTCAGTCTGTTCTGGACGTACCCAAGACCCCGGAAGTACCAGTCAGAATCCTACATCTATCATTCCGAGACTACCTCGTTCACCCCGATCAACGGCGAGCTACGGACTTTTGGGTGGATGAAAAGGCCACGCACCTGAAGCTAGCGAGACGCTGTTTGTTTGTCATGGAATCAGTGCTTTGTGAGAATATATGCAGACTGCCCTTTCCGGGAGCATCTCCATCCGAGGTTAAAGACTTCGATCCACATAAGTTTATCCCTCCGGAACTGCAATATGCTTGCCATTACTGGGTACACCATTATGTCTCCTCAATCACCCAAGGGCGAGAGGCCCGTGAAATCTATCTCTTTTTAGAGAAGCATCTGCTCCATTGGCTGGAAGCAATGAGTCTACTCGGCCACACCACCGACTGCTTGACTATATTACATACATTGCATGAATGGCTAGAGGCATGGTATCCTCAACAGCCACGAGTGCCATATACTGACAACCTATAGAACTATTCCTGTGAAACTCTTTCGGACCTTGTCAAAGACTCTTTGAGATTTATCCGATCTCATTTTTCCATTATTGACGAAGCCCCATTGCAAGTCTATTCGTCAGCGATAGTATTTTCACCAAACAACAGTATCGTTAGACGTCTTCTTGCAAGTCGAGTTCCTAGTTGGCTTCTTGCTTGGCCAGTAGTCGAGGATGAGTGGGGGCCATGCTCCTTGGTCATAGGTCACAGTGTCGTCGTCAAGTCAGCTATCTTCTCACCTGATTCGAAATTCATTGCATCGATATATGTTGACAACACTATTCGAATCCTGGCCACCAAGACTGGTAAGTGTGAGCATGCGTTAGCAGGACACTCCGGTGAAATCCAGTCAGTAGTCTTTTCGCAAGATTCAACGGTCCTAGCCTCGAGTTCAACTGGTGGAACGGTGCGAATCTGGAACTTGCAGACTGGAGAGTGTGATGAAGTCTTGAAGTATCCTTCACCCACGGGCAAAGCTTTCGCCTTCTCTCGCGACTCAAAGCTATTACTTACAGCAAGTGGAAACAGGTTTGTAAGAGTGTGGACGACACAGAGTTGGGACCATATAATCCTGAGAGGACACACAGAATCAGTCAACTCAGCTTTCTTTTCAATGACTCAAAGATGGTAGTCACGTCCTAGGATGATGCAACAGTAAGGCTGTGGAACGCCCAAATAGGAAAATGCGAGAAGATAATGATGGGACATGCAGGAAAGGTCAATACAGCGGTCATCTCGCCTGATGATCGAGTACTTGTTTCTGCCTCTGACGACCAGACTTTACGAATCTGGGATCTACGTATAGGAAGATGCAAGAAGATACTGAAGGGTCATGACTGCAACATCTTGCTGGCAGTATTCTCTCCAGACTCACGCATGATAGCCTCGGGAGATACGGATGGCCGCATAGGGATCTGGGATACTCGAACTGGCGCATTTATAAAGGAACTGAAAGGCGGTTCAGTCGGTGAGAAGCTCGAGTCCTTAATGCTTTCGGAAGACACGACAAAACTTATTTCCGTCCTTGACACAAGAACCGCTCTGATACATGATATTCAAAGTGGCAATCGCGAGCATACCTTTCGCCTCTCATCACCAAGTTTGATTAAGTCGATTGTGTTCTCGCATGACTTCGCAATGATACTTACAGCTTCTTCGGACGATAACACTGTCCGAATCTGGGACCCATACACTCAAAGGAGAGATCACCAAGACGATAAGAGCCTAAGTCATCAGATTCTGGAGGTTGAAACATCACCAAATGGAAAAACGGTGGTATTGCACACTGTGGGTGGTCATCAAGTCTGGTCTTTCAAACAAAACAAATTCGAATGCGTGCTGGAAGGCTACAGTGACTTTGTCCAGTTCTCGCCAGATTTCACCACGGTGGTAGTGGCTGGTGAAGACTTTATCACAATAATTAACGTGGAGACGGGGAACTACATGAATACCTTTGACATCGACAGCAAGGTCGATTACTGTCTGTATTCAGATGATTGCAAGATACTTATAACGTTCCACATAAATCGTACCCTCCGTGGCTGGGATTTAGAGTATCACAACTACAAGAGTCTTGCAGACTTCGGCTCTTTTCAGACCTTGTCAGGCTGGTTTACTGGACCCCATTCCGGAAAAGTCATTGCTAACAACAAGACTATTCGTGTACTAAAACATCATCTCAAAAGGGTGAGCCCGAGTGGCACCTGGCCGATTTCGAAACGGGATGAGACATGGATCATGATAAAGACGCAGAAGTTCTTCAGACTCTCTCCAGAGTGCCGAAATGGTGAAATAACTATATCAGGGAATATAGTTGTTGTGAAATGTATCTCTGGAAGACTCATTATATTAAGTTTCGATGTTAGTAAAGCTAATTTGGTGTCACAATAGACGGTCTTTCAACAATTTAATTGTTTATCATGTGCTTTCCTCTCTCATGCTCACTAATATCGAGAGCAAGATGCGCTCGGGGACAACTGGCTACATCTTGGCTAGTGTAACCAAATTTCCTTCCACTTATGGTTGAGTGAGATATAGGATGTCAACTTGTGTATGAGGTAGATCATCCTGGGAAAGGGACTATTCCATGGCAGATTTGTATTGATACCATGTTTCTCCTGTGTTGGTAAGCGCCGCAGGATCTAAATTTACATTTCCATGGTCGAAGACCTTTGACTATTGCCAACATGCCCACACTGTTGGCCATCATGCTGAGGTATCCAACTGTCGACGCAGTGGTGGCGAAGTCAGGATTTGAACATAACTGGTGAAGGGTACAGACGTATCTATTAATTCAAAATATAATGAGCTGGTCTCAAATATCTCTGTATAGTTCCGTTTACTCATGAGGGTTGTCATCGTATTATTGTTCGGCTACGCAGGCAAGTTACAGCCATTTATTAAACATATATTAAAGTGTAAAAGATTGGCTCACCATAGGCCAGAATACTTATAGTTAGTAAAGGATGTTATTATAGATATTCTAGCTGTGACAGACAACAGGAGCATTGCAATCTACCATTCCAATAATTTAGGGTCATATTGGATCATTACATAAGGGAAGTGACTTTGAAGCCATAGTGCCAGATGAATGTTGAGTGCAGAGCTTTCCCTGATGCTGATGAGATATGTTACGCAAACTGAATATGTAGTAACCATAATAGACGGCTTAAACTCATGATATCTCAGTGACATATATCGAGCCAAAAGATTAAAAACAAAACCACTCAATTCTCTTGCTAAACTTCTTGGAACAAGGGCGCGATGCCTTGACCGAGACGACTCCTGAAATTTTTGCTTCATAAACATTCGCAACTGCATCATGAAATGCAACCCGTTACTCCGACAAAAATGCCACAATCATGGTACGAGACCAGACAATGCTCTTGAGATCATTCTGACTCTAAAAGGTGGTTTCACCCTCTGCTTGGTTGTTCGTAAAGCCCTCAAAGCACCCCCACTATCAGTTCCTTATCGAATAGTATCAAGTCGTTTTTAGGGCTAACCCAGTTCTTGATGAATACGAAGGCGCAAGGCCGCCCTGGATACCGCCTTCACAGAGGCCTCTTTAGATGACAACGTATGTTTGTCATGCCCTCCAGACTCCCTTCCTCGAAGAGCGCTCCACCTTGTTCATCGATTTTGTAAAGCTGGTCGCTTATATGACTGCACCAGCTGTTGAGACTATCAAGTTCTGCTGGACTGAACCAGAGGCGGACTGGGGACTTTTCGGGCGAAGTTCGCACGTGAAAGTGAACTTGATGGGCTCCTTTTCAGGCTCTTCACGCTGGGCGCCACGAAAGAGGATAGGAATCACTATGGGGTACATGGATTGATTCTTTGACCTCTTATTGTGAAGAATAAGTTTCTTGACCTTGTGTTTGGGAGGCGCTGTGGCCTGCGGTGCCGGCACGGTGACTTGGTCGTCATCATCGCGGGCTGTCTTGATCCGCTTGCCGCCCTCGACGAGAACAGTCTTGGTGCCGCGGGTAGGGGAGAGAGGAGCCTGGGTTTCAGGCTCAGAGTCTTCAGCCTTGCGCTTTTGGGAACGTGTGACAACCATGGTGAGTATATTGTGAGTGTGACTGTACAAGGTAATGGTGTATGAAGTTGATGGGCTGTCGTGTACAGGTGATGATGTACAAAGCCGAAGTGTACAATGCTAGTGTACGAAGTTGTTTGTGATGTAGAAGGTGGTAGCGTACAAGGAGGTATTATACAGTGAGGTAGTGTACAAGATGGAATGTGGTAGGGTAGGAGAACCTGAAACGCTTCTGTGATGTATTTGAAAGGTTGAGATCTTTGGGATGAAATCAGGGAGAGAATGCAGCTCTTTATAGACCATGGGTTGGTAACAAACTCCCTTAGAGATTGGGAAACTAGAGTATCTGAGCTGAAGAAAGTTTACAATAGAGAAGATCTCAGTTATGCGCAAGTTTTCTGTCAGTCCCTAGTGGTTCTAAAACGTTAAGCTCAAAAGCTAAAAAGCTAAAAAGATGATTCCCACAAACCTAAGCTCATAACTTGTAATTAAACAAAACTTAAGTATTTCTTTTGAAGAATTAGAAAGTCACACTCAAGAGCTGTTTGGGTTGTTTTCATAATGACGAATAACTGGAATATTCTTTACTACCTGCCAGTCATGACCGAGCAGGGGGTCTAAAGAGACTTCACACTGTAAACACATTCACAATCATCATACCAAAGTTAAAATTTAGGAAACAAGTCTTCGAGTAGCCTGTTATAGCGTGTTAGATTTCCCACTGATCAAGCACAGCAGAGATCCATCTGACATCTTAGACATCAGTCGCCGTGTCGTTACGAAGAACAGGCTCTCAATTCCATATGGCAACAGGCCTACGAGATGACTCATGTGATAATCAATGTTTTTTCGGCGGCTGCCTGGAGCATCAAATGCTGTCATGTGCCTTGGCCATAAGCGTAACATCTGAAGGTTACATATGATAGGTGAACTGCCCTCCACACGTCCGTCATAAAACAAAGGCCTGTGAGGTTATATAACTGCTTAACACAAACTACGGTATAAGCTCACGGTCCTCAATTTTGCAGAAGTCTTCTCGCTCCATAATCTAATGTCAAATTACCCTGGTAACACCTAATTTGGTCCCGATACCTTATCGTCTTTCGTCGCCAGATGAGCCCGGAGCATTTCTTTTTATAACTAAGCCTACAACTGACCCTATCTGGCTATAAATATGACCGGGTTATGCAGCTTCCAGACGCAGAGATCATAGAAGCTGAACCCGGAGCATGTCGACGACCTCAGTCTTTCCGTTCTTCTCCGCTAGTTGCAGAGGTGTAACACCTTTCTTGTTCTTCACGTCAACTGTCGCTCCCTCGTCAATCAACATCCTGATGACACCCATATGGCCATGGATACATGCTCGGGACAAGGGCGTGTCTCCCCACTGATTCCTCGCCTCTATATCAGCCCCTTTCTTCAGCAGTGCTTTGACCACGGCATCTCGTCCTCTTCTCGCAGCAACAGAAAGTGGTGTGCTCCCAAGGTTATTCCGTGCTTCAATATCAGCTCCTCTGTCAACAAGGAGCGACGCTGTCGTTGCATGTCCCTTGGAAGCCGCCGCCATCAGTGGGGTATCCCCATCCTTATCCCGGGCTTCTATCATCGCGCCCTTTTTGAGCAGCAAGCTTGCTGCAGAGACTCGCCCATATGCTGCCGCATATATAAGAGCCGTGTATGAGTTATCGGGGTTTCTGATTTCTAAGTCTGCACCCTTGTCGATAAGAGCTCGCAGAATTGTCTTCTTTCCATTGGCGGCGGCCCAGAGCAGGGGAATGAAACCGCCCATGCTTTGCTGGCTGTTAATCAGACCTGTTGTTGGAGGGTTGCTTGGGCCCGCAGAAACCGGACTATCTGTGCCTCGAGATGCTTTTTGTTTGTCCAACTGGCTCTGTATCAGGGCTTCGGCCCAATTTGCTGGACCCTTGGCGCCGTCGATTTTCTCAAGTTTCCTCATATGCTCTACCGTTTGATCTTCGAGCTCACTCAGCCTATCTTTGTTTTCTGCTATTATCCTCTCGGACTTTCGTATGGTATCCTCCACCATTTTCATTTCGCACTCAATCCTCTCTCTTTCCTTTGCAAGCAGTCTCTCCTTTTCTGCTACTGCGTTCAGTTCGACTTTCAGCGATGCGATCACCTTTGAAGCGGCTGCTTGGTCATCAGCCACCTTCTTAATAGTGCCCTCTGCATACTCGGCTTGGCAAAGGGAAGAAATCAACATATGTGTCTCGGCAGCTTTGGAAATACGCTGGTACGGATCTGTAATAGGTAGTGGTCTCTCATCAGTCTGAGCCAGTCTCATCAGAAAGATGGACCCATGAGGGATGTCTTCTCTATGTACCGAGACCTTTGCAATAACGTTGCCATTGTCTATGACTTTATCGCGCAGGAGCTCGGGTTGCATGTATTCCAGACTTCCGCTGATCCTTTTCAGGTCGAATGCTTCAGGTGCTGCTATTATAAAGCAGTCTACACATTCTTCTTGTGCATCGATGTTGAAGTCCAAAACAACGATGATATCGCGGCCCCGCTCTGCTCTGGTAGTGAAGCGGGCGAGATGTTTCTGTCTAAAAGACTGATTTAAATCATTGATGTCTGTGACCAAAGCACGCCCCCTGTCCCACTTGAGTGGTGGCCAAACCTCCTTGAGATGCAGTTTAAGCTTCTGATGGCCATCCATATGAAGCCAAATACGTTTCCCTGTCATTTTAGTGGGCCTGACTTGGCGATCCACGCGGATACGGACCTCCTGGCCATCGTAGTAGTCCGTTCGTATCCCGGAAAGAAGTATAGGACCATATCCCAGGGGTCGGATGTACTCCCTGATAGTCGCAACTGAAGGCGTCGTGCAGTGGAGCGGAATGGCGATGGTGCCATCTGTCGTGTTTTCAAGACCACAATTGAGTAGACCATACGTTACTCCATTTTCTGATGTCTTTAACTTGAGCGAAGTTCGAATGTATCCTCCGGAAACAGCGAAAGTCGTGATGCACGTCGGGTCGAGCGCCTTTGGAACAATACGGCCACATTTGGCGAAGTCCATTGGGGAAGTTGCGAAAATTCCCGCAGACATATTATCCTCCCTCGGTCCAGTCTGAGATTCCGACTCCATGCCTTGAACCTTTACTCCCCAGGCTAGAATTGAGTCGTCGGTTGTCTGTTCCATGATCTTAAGCTGCAGCCTTTCGAATGCCTTATGCCCCTCGCCGTAGATCATGGGCATAGTAATGTTGAAGATCCCCAAGAGGCAGTAGGCGATATCTTCCTCCCTCTTCGTCTTCCTCTTCGACGCCCAGGACATACGCTGTGCAACACTCGCCTGGTGAAAGTCGACCCAGCCGAGCAGGAATTTGCGTGGTATTCCCGTAATATCCTCGATTTCGCTCGCCAGATCTTCCTTCGTGCCAATAAGACTCCACTTCTGATCGTAGAAGCGGATCTCTGCTGGGGCCAGTAATTCTTGTAATGTCCAACCTCTTGTAAACCACGAGCTTGTAAAGAAGTTCGATGATGGGTCCCATATGTCTTGCTTGTGGGGTACGTCAACCATGTAGGTATAACAGACTGCAGCTCTTCGATACCACTGGAACATGGAATTGATAGCTTCATCGAGCTCTTTGGAGCTCTCCTTGTTGATGCAGCAAGTGTCGATCCAAGCATATTTAAGGTTGTCTTCCTTGGCCTGACGGCAGCAGCCTTTCACCTTCGCCATTCCGACCTTGTCCGTAGTGCCTCGCATCATGTCGTCGAAGGTAACCTCCTCATCATCGTTCCCCCATCGGTGCGACAAGATGGCGTATGGTGGAATTTGGTCACCGATGAATGTTTCCAACTGCAGGTTGTCGACATTTATGAGCCGCATGGTGGCGGCGATTTATAATATTTTCTGACTGCCAAAAGCCGAATACTCTAATAAGAGATCTTCAGAGCGGCTAACTCGTTTGATGTCAGAGCGGGGTAAAGAGAAGCTGATTGTCAGCTTAAAGACTGTACGACAAGCTTGAGATGCAAGGGATGTAGAAAAGTGCTCACGCGAAGTTTGGCAGTTGGAAAACAGGAAATTTCGTAAATTTGGTTACCAGGCTAAACATTTCAGAGGAGAAGGGGTTGAAAATTGGTCTCAGTCTTCTGAAATGGCTGATGCAATATTTTCAGTTCAACCTTGCTTGCGGCTGTGAAGCGAAGCCAGGTGCATGAAAATTGACCAATGATTACCACGATCAATACACCAATATTGACAAGGCAGAATGTTGGCCAAGTTGGCCAATAATGAGATAATAAGCATCGAAGTAGTGTCACGAGACAAGCAAAATACATCGCTTTGCCTCCTTGTTCGGAATCATCTTGGCTCAAGAGTTTCACTGCTGTTGCAAAGATCAATATGCAGTATGGCGCTTGCAAATGACAATGATGGTCGATTCATTACTATCGATACATGTTGTTTCCCGACCCCTATGGGGTGTTGCCATTCTTATCCTGGGTCTGTTCCCTCCTGTCACTTAAACGCCCCGTCATGCGTAGCGAGCCTAACCAAGGAGCCCCATGCCTAGGTGCGACGATCAATGTTCTGTGTCGATGAGCTGGAGGATTGATTCTTTAGGGCTTTTTCGAATCTTTCTTTGTTCTGCTGCTCGAGTAGGGCGAGCTGTTTCTGATAGTCCTCCTCGGCTTCTTTACCAGTAAGAGGGCGGTCGGGCATAATGTCGAGTGTTTCTTCAGAATCATAATCAGCAACCCGTTTGGCTTTGTTCATGTTGGCCGCCATGGCCAAACTTCAAGATGTAGACTTCGAAATGATAGAGTGCGTGGCGAGCTATGTAATTGAAAGAATAAGAATGGAAACTCTTGTTACGGGCTATAACCGTCCTATTTATTCTAGAAATACACTAGGTATCCAATCATTGAAGCAAATGTTGTAAGCATGATGCATCGCTGACAAGTTGTGATTGGTCTGCTCTACGCAAGGGCAAATGAGATTAAGCTTAGAGGCGGTATCCATAGTATGCCGCACTGAGAGCACAACAAGGTCTCCACTAGCACAGTTCAAAAGTCTTCTAGGAAGTACGTTGAACAAGAAGCCTGTCCAGAATGAGGGAAGCTGAAAGGCAAGCAGTAATCTTACTGTTAGGTGACCAATGACATCGTCCAATTATGCACAGCCATGCACAGCCTTAAGCCTGAGCGGCACGGCATTGGAAATTAACCAACAGCCCAGTGGTATTATGAATCACGACCAAAAACAGGGAAGACGGTCCAGGGCCTCCATTCTGAAGGTATACCAATTTATGACACTCAGCAGGATGTGCCGTCATTCGACCGCTTGCTCATTGAGGGGGCGTCGAAAAAACATCAAAGCATACCGAATTGAGCCTTGACACTTGAGTGCAGGCATTCGAATCCTACAGCCACCATCTGCAAATGGCAATAGCCGAGAATCATGCCATGCCACTTAGCAGTAGCTGAGACATCATAAACCCTCACTTGCGTAATCCGTGACGAGGCTTCAGGCATCAGTTTAAGCATAAATTTTAGCAGATATAAAGCATCGATATCAGCATTTCCTCCCTCGACAGTATCTCACATACAAGTCCAATTCACCAAAGCTTATTTTCGCAATGCAGACCAAGGCTTTCCTCACCACTCTTCTAGCCGCTCTCCCCGCCATCCAGGCCTTCAAATTCACGGGCCCCGACCCATCCGAGCCTATTGACGTCAGCAAAGAAGTCACCATCACATGGGAGGGCGACATTCCCGATAACCTCTCACGCAAATTCGACTTTACTTGGCATTGTGAGCCTGATGATCTGAACAAGCTCGGTTCTGATATCAGCCATTTCGTTGATGACGTCTATTTGTCCGACCACAAGTACAAGTTCCGGTTTCACAACTCCAAGTCGATGCTTAAACCATTCGCCGAAAAGATTGCTTCGAAGAAAGTCTTTTCTTTTCAGGCAGTGTTCACGGATGAGAAGCAGGAGGACCTTTGGCTGGAGTACTGGAGTCAGAATTACACCATCATTGGACTGGACAAGAAGGAGAGTGAGAATGCAGAGGTTGATCTATAGAGGATCAAGGCTGCTTTGGAGGACCAGTGTTTTCGACATGAGAAATTGCCCAGGGTACAGCGACTATTTTAATTGTCGCAAATCTGTGAAACAGTAATTTGGAAAATGGCACTCAATTATAAGTCATTGCATATCGCGAGAAAATGTCATCATGTTAGCTTGGCCCTCTATAGCTTCAAGTCTTTGTGAGCGGTTCCAGATAAAGGATTCGGTATATGACTGGACTGCTGGACGTGTTGATTTGCAGAGGCGAACAGTGGGGCGTGCTTACTCCCTTCTCTTAATGGCATAACCTAAAGCAGAGCTACTAAACAGCCGGTGAATTTATCTCTCTGTGTCCATGGAATACCTCCTCCCAGTAGTCCCGGTAAAATATCCGTACTCAATGCGCTCCACTCCATTTCCTGGCTCTCCGTCTCGCGAATGCTGGCGACATGAAACCAATTTCTCACCCGCTGAGTCATCGAATTAGATGGCTTCCGTAGCTCAGTTGGTTAGAGCGTCGTACTAATACTTCAACCCGAGTATCCGGTAATGCGAAGGTCTCAGGTTCAAGCCCTGGCGGGAGCAATCCCAGTGCCTTCTGATTCGTCTTTTTGCCGTCATGTTGTTGTATCAATTTTGGTTGTTTTTCCAAGCTAGACACGGTCAGAAGAGTCTGTGATCTGTTCAAAGCAGTGACATTTTTAGTCGCCCTGATAAGAAACGCATGGTGGGGCCGGCATGGCTTATCAGGTACATACTATTGGCCAATCCGCAGTTCACCCATTGGTCTCCTCAACAATGTGTGCAAACAACTTTGAGTATCTTTATGAAACCGCGGTGATATATGCTGTGCACAGATTAATTATTTCCCAGGCTTATATATACCAGTCTTGCAGTTGTTGAGTCATATTGTCAATTATCTAATGCCGCGCATTATAGAATCTGAGCAACAGTGCCCGACATCCTTCTCCAGTGTCGTAAGTCTTGCTCGTTCTGCTCAAGCCCAAGGACGTCGTTGTAGGACGTTTACTCATCCAATCACAAGGCACGGTTCCGTGGTCTAGTTGGTTATGGCATCTCGTTAACACCGAGAAGGTCCCCGGTTCGATCCCGGGCGGAACCACATTTTTGCTTATCTTAACAGAGAATGCAGAGAGTGAGCTGCTATTTTATTAACTATTAACTGTATTATCTGTCGACGCTTTCTATACTAAGACAAAGCTGCTAGTAGAGACATGCTTAAAGTTTTTTTCGGCATTATTATATTATTATTAGAGTGACACTAGAAGTGAAACATTTCTTTTAATAAAATACATTCATTGCAACCAATAGAGCTGGTAAATGAGAGTACCATGAACTCACCTGGTTAACTTCAGAGAACAGTAACTCTTTATACCTGCAGCTTGAATACCATAAAATATATAAGAAACACCTGAAATACTAAGCCAAAGCCTTGTCTTGAGGAGTGCAGGGTAAGAAACTGTCACAAAACGAATGCGATAAGATAAGCGCACAGCCACTTTTGTGCACCGCCCCACAACCTTTCAGTAAACAAACCTGGGCCTCAGCTTCATGCTACCTCAAAATCAACAACACAAATGCGACGTTGCAAAGCATAACCTCTCCTCTTCAACTCGCGCGACCATATACATACTGAAATTTATCGAACGTTATTATCTCTCATTTGTTTGAAGTTTTCTACTCTCCTCTCACTATCGTCGAAAATCTTTCACTTTCTCCTGCTTCAACTCTTTCCTCATGCAATTATGACTATGCCGCCTTCGGCTGTTCCCAAACAGAGCGGGATCGCAGTTCCAGAACCATTCAACAAAATCGGCGGTACCCCAGTTCAAACCTGCTTTCACCGCATTCGCGACGCCTGCGGCAAGTGGCCATGGGAACTCTTCCACGTGAAACATCTTCCTTCCATCTGGAGCGTTTACTTGCTTCAGAAGTTACACCACGCCATTAAGCTCGCGCAATCATCACCCGAGATTTCCCTCGCGCTTGTACTGGAACACCTGGAAAACCTTGTCAACAAGCGAGGCCAGGACTCGATGCTAAAGGGCCGAGATGTTATATCGACAATCTAGTGGATTGCAGAGCAGAAGAAGGCCCTCTCTCCACGAACCCCCCAAAAGCAGCAGCAAAGGAAAATGACTGAAAAAGAAAGCCGCGACCAACTTGGCCGGAGGTCTGTCCAGCATCAGGAGGGGAAACGTCGAGTAAACAATGCCCGGGCAAAAAACGCTAATCTTGCGCGCAACGGTGACAGTGGCTGTGCCAAAAGTAGTGATGCCATTATAGTGCACGATGAAATCGTCGTCGCGCAGTCACTGAGTCCGCCACCTCGACCCAGAGCCCTCCAGAACAGCAAACGCGATCTTACAGCCCCGCCTTCACTTGGCCTCACCAACTCTCACTCTCCCGAAGCACGCAACATTGAGCTAACAGAGAGCCGACCAACAAGGGATTGGAGTTGGCTCAAAAATAGGAACACTGTTAGCGAACTCGCCGCTAGCAGTATCCCTGCGCAAAATGGGCAACAAGCATCATCGATGCCAATTCACACGCCCCGCGGTACGCTTGAATCGAGCCCCAAAGGCACGAGGACAAAAGAATACACAGATGATGAGGTAGTACTGAGTTTGCACTACTCTAAGGACAGGAGTAACTGACTCTGCACTATAGATTGCATACATCTCGAAGTTAAACAACAAGGCCACCGCCACTCAAAACAAGGCCGACTCCATACACACCCAGCAGAACGAGAACGAGAACCGACTGAAAGCCTTGAACTCCTCGCGCCAAGTGCTTCAACAAGAGCTCAACACCGCACAGACCGAGTTGACCAGAATCCGCCAGGATGCACAAGACAATACCGTTATCCGAGACTCTATCCTCCGAATCATCCAGCGACGAGCCTCTGACAATGTTGATGGCTGGAACAACGCCCTAGAACGTTGCGACCAGTCTCTGACAGTGTTTGAAGACGACTGGAGAAAGACTGTGGCGATAATAAACCACAAGAAACAAGACATCAACCATGTTGATGAGATGGTTGTGTCGGCGAAACTGGCGGTCGAGCAATGTGCGCAACAAGCTGAGACTCTGGCTACGCAGTTGCATCAATTGACTCTTATGAAAACGGCGTTTGATGTCCTGAAAGTCATGGTCGACATGGGACCTTTGGGGCTGGCGAGTCTGGGTGGAGAGAAGCTGGCAGAGCTGGAAAAACTGGTCAACCCGAACGAAGGAGAAAACGGAGAGGACGTTGAGATGAGCGAGGGATAAGGACACAGGGAAGCCAATGTGGTGGGTACTTGTGAATGGTATTGCAATCTGGGATATGTGTATATCGAGACAAAAGACGTTCCTTAAGGACTGCAGTTTCTCATGAACTTAATTATCTAGAAAATTCAGGGGAGAAACATCTCAAGTTGGGACAAGATATGAGCACCCTGGCTCATCAAAAGCATATTCATCATTCGCCTGAACCCAGAACAGACCGGTAGCTATTTGTCATTTTCATCAATGTCTTACATTCTGAGTTTCGAGAAAGTTATACACGCCTTATGTGCATAAATGGACGTTCGACATAACTCGACTGCTGTAAATCAAGTAGCATACACAATCCGGGGCGTTTGTGCTTGACGGTCCGCAAATTCATATCAACAAAGACCCTGAAGGTGAAGCTCATAGGTCATCTTGCTTGGTTGCCGCTTCTGTCTATGCCCATACAGGGGCAGCGTTAGCGTTTGGGTTGAAAGCTCATCACCTAGCGACAGTGGTCAACGTTCATATCCACAACTTCAAGGTGCGACCCTCCAATTCCTTGTTTAGTACCTGGCCGTCTCTAACAGTTTAACAGCTGCCTTCTGCTCAAGGATATATCAAGTCTAACGACCCAAATGGCAGGTTTACTGCCACATTCGACATCGACGGTAGTCTACACATTTTTGCGGGCAACTACAATCCCCCTACGCAGCCCTTTAACAGTAACAATGCGACCCTGGAGTACCAGTCTGTTGGGAGTCTTCAGGCTTTTCAGCAGTTCAACGCAACCATTGGTAGTAGCGAAGTAACGATCCCATTCAACTACGGTATTACGATCAAGTGACCTCTTGACTTCCCCATTAGCCCTGCATCTCGAGTTGATAGCTCGGGAGTTTGGTCTCAGGAGTAGTTTATTGGCACTGCAACTTGACAGGTGACTCTTCCGATCCTCAAGGGGAGTAGGAAAGGGGATGGTATACAAAGCCAAGTCTTAGTTACCGTCTTTCTCTTGATAGACAATTGAGACCACACAACTTACCCTCAATGAAACCGGGTTCAGACAAAGGGCACGTCATATGACCAACTACCATCACTCAAGCTGAAATAGAAACAAGTTTATACCGAATTCTGACGGAAGATCTTCCGAAGATGTTGATTGAACGCAGACCCTAGTGCGCTCCACAGAACACGTAGCATGCGAGACGCTCCTAGCGCGGCCCAGCTTCTTCTGGAACCATTTGTCCTATCCTCAAAGTCAATTTCCTCATTTGATCACGCCTGAGTGACATTTACTCAGGATGGAGAAATGATCGAGAACTAGTGCAGAGCTGAATTAAAACCGCCAAATGGTCGAGATCTTTTGTACTACATGTTAGTGGTCGCTAACATTCAATCAGATTGCTAAGTTCATGCAGTCGACGTCTGAAAGTCCTTATCTCAGCTGCCGGTACATATTTAATGCATCAGCGTGCAATTCTTATAGTCTTCATCTCATCTCAAACCCACCAACTGTTCGCTTCAAGTCATCCCATAACAACCCTTGTCTCTAAGAGCCCTATTTAAAACGATACACCAAGGTACATAAATATAGCTTCCTTACCAATAGCCAAATGCAAAGTGTGCTAGAATGATCTGCTGATAGATGCCTTCCGTGGAGGGTATGGGCAAATCAATGAATCGTGAGCTACAACGGATTTGAAGTCGTTTGAAACATCGAGGACCAGGACTACAAGCCGAAGTTTGGCCCTACAGATATTCGATGAGCATTTCCAATAGTGTTAAAATAACCGCATCTCTGCAAAGACCGTTTACTGGGATAGGGAATTTGTTGGTAAGGCTATTGAAGACTAAATATATATAGATAGTAGGAAACACATATCAAGACATTGCTAGACTTCGTAAAATGTGACCTGTGAACTCGATCCTTCCATCCTTTCGTCGGCATAAGAGACAACCCAATCCTTGAACTCATCAAGATCAAACTGCGTTACCCAACCTTGCTCCTGGAGGGCCCGTATGGCATACATAATCCAAGTCACACAGCTTTGCTGCGGATGGGTGTTCTTGACCGGTAGAGATATGGAGTGAAATAAATCGTCTAGTTGAGAAAACGTGACATCCTCTGGTACTTCTCCGATAACGATACACCCAAGCGGTTTGGCGTTTTCTTCAGGCTTAACATTTTCCTCGGCTCGGAGCCACCAAGTCATGGTAGGGTTGTGCATTCGGAAAGTAACGGGATTGATCTCCGATACATCGGTGGCAGAAAAGGCGTGGTAGTCTCGTTCCTCGTGACCATCGGGCATGATGATGATGCCCCAGTGATATGCCTCATAGCCAAAGACTCGCCGCTTGTCCCCGCGAGAGAAGTCACCCCGATCATACAATGCCACAGCGACTTGCTGTACCATGGTGAAGAACTGCGCTTATCAGTATCCTAGTATCGCGATACTGCTCAATGACTGACCAGTTGGATGCTTCATCCGAAGCCTAGAAGCTCTGGGAAACACGGTCGGCCTTGCCAGAAAACGACGCGGGCCGGTGGAAACTCAATGTCCTGGAACCAGACCAGGTTGTTTCAATGACGTCTTTCGCAATCCACAGGTTGTGCCTTCATCGATAAGAGATTGGGCTGAAGTTTAGGCGCGCGATATATGAAACTGATCATCTTGGGATTTCTCCGCGCCCAACGTTCGAAGTGGAGCGACAGATCGACATCGCTTGCAAACAAGATTCGTCGAGAGCTTACACGTGATCTCAAGCGAGAACCAATGAGGCAAAGGACAAATTCACTGAGGAGTTGAGAAGAGAAAACACGGTAAGCATTGCCAAAAGTGCAGTCAACATACAAAGCAGAAGACAGCAATTTCGTATACTTTCAAATTGCAGCCCAATTACGATACAGCAACGTACACCATAAGCTTATTGGCGTAAGGTCTTCGCTCAGATCAGGCGGAGTGGATTTTCATGCACGTTGGCTCTGGAGAATTACGATGTAGGATTTTCAACCAGGGCATAGCCTCATGCAGTCACCCAGATCAGCTCAACAAGGTTCGTTCGGAGACACGGATACATAGCTCTATCCACTGAGCATACTCGGATTTTTTTGATTCTCGCATTCAGACGAGGCCTACTCATGTCGGCTTACTTTATGTCACGCGACATCTCACTCAAAGAATCCTTTTGTAGCTGCCTATTCTCGCTCTCAACATGAATAACTCGTGTAAGTCTGGCCCAATGCAGCAACCGCCGCAGTGGTGTCATAATAGAGGCTGTTCATTTCACCCGGTATTGACGGAAGGTCCACTCTGGGCGGGGTTCCCGTTAACCTCTCTTATTGGAGGTCATTGGAATTTGAGCTTGGAACTTGATTGATTGATGTGGAGAATGACAAGGGTCATGGTAGTGAGAGCCTCGATGTAAAGACACATAGCTGCTTACTCTGGAGGGATTGGGAACTGTCCGAAAATTACGTGGCCTGACAGGAGCATGCATGATGCTGCAATTTTCGTTTAGCCAAAACATGTCAGGCAATTGAATCAAGTATAAAGAGTCGTCTTGTTTCCAAGTAAATCGAGACATCAGACAACAAGCCATCTCATCATCAAAGTATATCATCACCAAAACCGACCTTACTCATCATGCATTTCTCATCTCTCCTGACTGGCCTCGCCACCTTCTCTACTGCTGTGGCCGCCATCCCTGCAGAGAACCCTCACGTCGGCGTCGCTATCCTCACCGTCAACGAACCCGAGGACAGCACTCTTCCTCTCAACGTCCCCCTCGGTGTTCTCACCCACCAAAAGAACAACAAGCTCACCGAACTGCAATTCGCCAATGTCTACTCCACCGTCAAGGGCGTCAAACCTCCCAAGATGGATCAGATCAGGTGCCAGATGTATAAGGATCAGTATGGTACTGTGCCTATCACCAAGGATCTCACTGCGGAGGATGGTGTTGTTAGCAAGAAGCCGATCTACCTTGGCTGGGTTCTCTGCCGTGTCAAGGCGCAGAAGTAGGCTGCAGCGCTTGGGATGATTTGAATGTTTCATTTGTCTAGGATGCGATGAGCGAAACATTGAACATGAGCATAGGATCATGGGGAATCAGATGAGCTTCAATTTGAAAGTAATAAACATTATGGAAACTATCCATACGTAGTCCTGCAGTTGCACTCTCTGCGGGGCTACCCAGCACACCTACATTTCATCAATTAGTAATGACAATATCAGTCTTCGTCTCCGTCTCTGTTGACAAAGTAGTAGTAAACCTCGTCACACCAAGGCTAGAACAAGCATCGTAATACTCATCCGCGGAATCGCAGTACGTAGCGTACTCAGGTGTCTGGGTAGGAAAGATGGTAGTGGCCACGTCATTGTCATCACGAGGGGCAATGTTTCTCGTGGCTGGCATGACATGTTCAGCGACAATGATGCCTCGGACAACACGACGTTTGCGAACCTCTGTCACAGTACTCATATTGTTAGTTAGGTTATGGTATCGGACTTAGGGTGATGTTACTTACACTGTTGCTGGATTGACGGTAACGACGTTGAGGCCTGAACATTCCTCTTCACGAACGTCGAGAGGAGGTCCTCCATCCGGAGAGGTTATGCCGGAAACACAAGCGTCTACGGTTGGAATAGTAGTCGCCGCGGTTGTAGAGGCATCCATAGTGGTTGAAGGAACTTCGGTAATGATAAGCCGGTTGAGGTAGAAATTTCTGGAACATCATTCGTTGAAGCGCTGGTCTCGCCTTCCGTTGAGATGTCTGAGCTGACTGTTGTCTCCGAAGTGTCAATAGAAGTAGAGTCTTTGTTAGAAACATTCTGGGATGTAGTAGAGTCGTCACTGCTAGTAGTGATATCTGAAGTGACGTCGGATGACGCCGTATCTGAGGTTGAAGCTGTCTCAGGTAATCCTTCTTCTTCTCAATCAGAAGACTGTACCTCCTCTATGCCAGTTATAGAGCTGTCTGTTGTTGGAGACACGGAAGAATCCAGGGAAGAAGACAGTGGCCGGATTGTGGTTGTAGTAGATAAGTCAAGCGCTGAGGATGTCATCGTTCCAGAGGAGACTGTTCCAGTGTTGGGACTTCCGGTCGTTGAGGGGATTGATGAAGTGGAAACATCGACTGATGAGGAGCTAGTTAACGATGCAGAGAAGGTTTGGGACTGATCTGATGTATCCTCTGTCGAGGTTACACCCTGTGTCGATTGAGTGAGATCAGAGCTGGTTGTACTCGAGGCATCAAGACCAACTAATCGGCCATTCTGACACTGTTCAACTACGCAATTATCAGCACTGAACAGCTCGCGTCAAGTATGACATACCTCCATAGACTGACAGATCAACTGGTACACAGCCCAGTGGCCCCGAAGAAAACGTGACATACACTTTGCCACTAGAATCCTGACAAAACCCAGCCTGACCTCCGGGTAGTTTCGCATTGGTGAACTGGAGGCCACCGCCAGAAGACGAAAATGTCTTTGTGACAGGATCGCTGGGTGGCTGACCTTGTCCAGAGAGCTTTTTATACTCTTCACGAGAGTAGTAAATGGGTACACTGCCCTCAAGAAGCTGATCATCCGAGAGGGTAAAGACAGCAGCGAAGGTGCAGACATCTGGGTTTTCGTTACCAACGAAGCCCCCAGTAGCTCTTTTGTTCAGGTCGCGTTTGTCATTGTCCGGGAGGCATACGAGGAAGATGATTGATCGGCCAGCGGGATCAGTGGCACTGTTGGATGCTGAGGCAGTGTTTGATGTTAAGGTCAATTCGTCTTCTACACTGGCTGTTGGGACGAGTGTAGTGCCATCTGAGGACTCTATGGTGGTGTCGGAGCCAGACCCAGATTCAGTTGGCTCGACGTCTATGACCGTGGTTTCCAAAGCTGATGGGTCTGTATCTTGTTAACACTTCTATACAACATTCTGCTGGAAAGAGATATACCGGTATCTAGTTGAGTCTTAATGGATGAGAAATTCTCGGCAGTTGTCACTTCCAAGGTTGAGACTAGGCTAGAGTACTCGGTTGCTTCGCCAATCTCTGTCAAGTTTGAGATAGTCTGCAGGGGAACAAGATAGGTTGACACGTAAGTAATACACCAAGATTCCACTTTCAGTCGTGCTAATTGTTTCGCAAGAAACTTTTCAGTCGCCGCAAGGACAGTGGCAATGAAAACCTGGCGCTTCATGGTCGTGGAGTTTACAGTGTTCAAAAAGTCGAGAGGAAACGGGATGAGCACGGGGAAGCTGAGAATAAATGGTCAACCGGAGCAATTCCACCACATGCCTCATCCTGTAAAGTTTGGCCAAGCAACGAATAATTGCTCTACTATTAAATGTCTTTGTTGGTTGTCATGAGACAGTTCTGCTGCAGGGAGAATGTGTACTCAACTCACCACGAAACGCCACAGTAGGGGCAATCGTTCGAGTTGGGTCGACATCCCGGCTCTCCCTCTATCAATTAGAACCATTCCATCAACCAACAACCACTTACTACCGAGACTATCGAACTTCGTACGATCGTGCCGGCGCCGTAAATTGGTGGGCTCCAATTGCACGTCCATTGCCAACAATATCCAATAGCGTAATTGGTTTAGTGGTAAAATTCTCCGTTGCCATTCGAGCAGCGTCGGGGAGCCCAGGGTTCGATTCCCTGATTACGCATTACCATCGCTCGATCGCAAGAGTATATCTTTTGCTATTATGATTATCAATTTTTTTGGTGTTTTCCTTACGAAAATAATGTTCAGCGGTGTCGCGCAGTTTTGCCTTTGTCGATTGGTAAAGAGACTCTGGTGGGGCTAAATTACAGGGCGTTACAGCGCCGTTGGAACCTATGGCCCACTAAATCAAACAGCTACTGTACTGAGCCGCTTGCACTGAGAGGTCTGTGCACTAACCAACTCCACGCGCTCAAAGGCTCGAATTGTGACGGCAAAATCGACCACGGCTTCTTGTCTTCTGGTTAAACTCCAGGAGCTCACACTTTATCACTCATGCTCCGCCTATCATTATTTTCTTCCACGCGACGCGTGTTTCCGGCGCGCCTACCTTCCTTTCATACCCAGCTTTCCGTATCTCATCACCCTTACTCCAACGCATCCCATAAAGCTATGTCTACGTCAACAATCAGATATAAGTACATTGAAGAAGTCGAGGTACTAGAGGATTATCGGCCAGGAGGCTACCATCCTTTTCAGATTAACGATACTCTGTATCATGGTCGTTACCAGATAGTGCACAAGCTCGGGCATGGTACATTCTCGACCGCCTGGCTTGCCCTAGACCGAAATTCATCCACTTATGTCGCAGTTAAGATTGGAACAGCAGATTCCGATAAAGATGAAGTCGAAATACTGTCACGGCTGGCAATGACTGGTAGAGATTAACCATTGATCCCTCGAGTTCTTGACTCTTTCACTGTTGAGGATCCCAACGGATCACATCCATGTCTTGTTACGACACCCGCACGATGTAGCCTCATAGATACAAAAGATGCATCCGACTCAGGATTGTTTCAACTAGACGTGGCCCGGTCTCTGGCTGTCCAAGTTATAAAAGCTGTGGCTCATGTACATTCACGTGGTTATGCCCATGGAGGTTAGTTGCTGAGCCCATCATCCAACCATCTACTAATACCTCGCACAAGATCTTCACTTGGGCAACCTATTGTTACGGCTTCCAGCCTCGCTCAACAATTTGTCGATCGACCAGTTGTATGCAAAGTTTGGCGCCCCAAATTTAGAACCTATCGCTCGCCTAGACGAGTCAGTAGAACCTTTACCGACCGGTGTGCATTCTCATGCTGTTTTGCCTGTTTGGCTTGGTATACCAAGTGATGAGATCTCCCCACGCGATGCCAAACTCTTACTGAGTGACTTTGGTGTCACATTTCGGCCAGCAGATAAAACAAGATGCGAGTCTAATGCGCCCCTCGTTGTCCGCCCTCCTGAGTCGTATTTCGAGCCAACGAAGCCACTCACCTTTCAATCAGACACATGGAGCCTTGGTTGTCTGATCTTTGAGCTATTTGCCCACCG
The DNA here is from genome assembly GCA_014824405.1 of Fusarium sp. NRRL 66896. Lineage (NCBI taxonomy): Eukaryota > Fungi > Ascomycota > Sordariomycetes > Hypocreales > Nectriaceae > Fusarium > Fusarium sp. NRRL 66896. The sequence goes on along the minus strand of JABEER010000442.1, from coordinate 16,708 downwards.
ATCCCTCATTGATGGCATTATCGCTCCCCAGGACGACATCACTGCGCAACAAGTTCATTTGCAGGGTATTCTGCCGCCAGAATGGTGGGACAAATGGGACAAGCGCTCGAAATGGTTTGATTACAACGGTAAGGCTCTCGGTAATGAGCGCGATGTCTGGTCCTGGGACAGACGGTTCAGGCAGTGGATACAGGAGCCGAGGAAATCAGAGGGCATGGAAACCATTGGTTCGGAGGAGATGACTGCGCTGTTGGACTTACTGAAACGAATGCTTGCGTGGAAGCCAGAGAACCGGCCTCAGGCACAGCAGGTATTGGAATCAGGATGGGTGAAGGAATGGGCTTTGCCAGCCTACGACAAAACCAAGAGAACTTCCAAAGTCGAACCAGCATAACCTTGAAAGATCTCGGATCGATGCTTGCAATAGAAAAAGAAACTTGAGCAAATGATTAGTAAATCTTTCCGCAGAATCAAGAGTCGGTCAATTAACATTGTCCGAACCGTTGTACAGATTTTGGGGCAGTGAAACGCTGTGACTCTTATAACCTTGGCATATGGCCATATACCCAGCCACCACGGGACCCTCGGACACTTCCAACACCATCCCACGCATGCCGAAGTCCCCCAAAATAAGAAAAGCATCACTTGATTCCAAACCAATTCAGGCCATTATCTTATCTAATCACTTGTATTTGGTCTCCACGTCATCCCCGGCATTTGAATCTCTTCCGTGCGCCCCGAAACGATGATGTCAGCAAGCCCCCACACGCACCCCTGCTCAAGGCTGAGAATTCGCATTCGACACAGGGATTATCCGATGATTTGGGGTTTCAATTGGTCAGAGTCCGAGTCTATTTTTGTGATCGGCGGATTGAGGAGTTGGGATTCGTCAACGCCACGGAGCAAGCCTCGTTCTGACTACTCAGCGAGTGGCTCATGTTAGACAGGACTTACGAAGCCCGACGGAGAAGTCAGCTTTGTTACGGAAGCGATGGGAAATCTGTCTTTAAATATGCGCTGATGTTCGGATACCCGGTGGGAATTTATCGCAGTCGCATTCGGTCCTTTCTTGCTTCTCGTTTTTGTCTGTTTTGGTTCGTTTTGCAAGCTCTCTAGTTTTCAATGGATAGTTACGACGATGTTCAGAGTACGCCGACTGGCAAGGTGTCAAAGGCCAAGAAAGGGAAGCCAGTCCATGTCTGTTCAGAGTGTCAAAAAGTATTACTTTCTACATTATGATGATTGATCATTTACTGACAAGAAGCAGGTATACACTCGAGCTGAGCACCTAAGGTTGGAATTCCTTCTCCCCACTCAATCCGAGGCAGTATACTCATGATGTGCAGGCGACATCAATCTTCACACCAAGAGCCCCAGTTCGAATGTCCAGTATGCCAAAGACGCTTCCATCGCAAGGATCTGCTAGAAAGGCACTACAAACGGTGAGTTGAAAGAATTTCGCAAACAAGAAAGGCTCCTAACAGCAATTTGCATAAGACATGAAGAGGGAATTGATGAGCCTGTTGCTTCTGGATACATGGAATAAACTTATGACATTAAAGGCGTTCGGGGAGTTCGGTCGCGATAGAATACCTTCACCTGTCGGCACGTGAACAAAGTGTGAAGATTGGGTATGGAACAGCGGGTTTGAGATGATCGTTACTGTAAGAGAGTATATTAATATTATGGATTGAATGATAGTTTGGAGAATAGAGAAAATGTGTAGGCATACAGCTCATAATACTTCAAACATGGAAAATTAAGTTATCTATTTCCTCATGCATATAAGACCCATAATGTCAGGATTAGAAATATCGATCTTGCACTTTCGGCATAGTAGTTACTGGTTCGTTAACTCCTACCATGCTATCCACTATATACCCTAAATATGCTAGTTTATTCTAAGCTTCCACTTCTAACGACACTATAGGCAATATAAAAACATCATGAGTACGGATGTCTAGCTCCTATCCGGACTTAAGCTGTTCAATGCTACAGGGTAGTCAGACCCCAGTCTTTTCTGGCCTCACATAATTCCCTTGGCCACGGTCCCTCCTCATCTTGATGCGTGCCCCTATTTCATAAAAAACAACATCAGTAAACTCTTTGAAAATTTCTTTTGGTCAGTCGCCAGACTATTTGTTCCATAAACCTGTGACCAAGTGTACTTTCGCAGGAAAAGGAACTTATCGGAAGTAGAGACGCGACTTTTTTGTTTCTCAATATAGTACTTATCCTACAAGAACTTTTCTAAAACAGCTCAGCTGGGATGTCAAGGATGAGGTTTATCTCTCGCACCAAAGTCATATCCTTTACACAAGACATGACTAACCCTGACTCTAAGCGGTACTCTTACCCCCGATATCCGGAACAATCCGATACAACCCTACGTTGAGTTCGAACAAGGCCATTGTATGAACTATATGACCTTCACTATGCACCCTCACCACAGAGGCTTCAGTGTTGAGGAATACAGACTCGAGGAGTACAACCAACGAAAACCTAATGTCTTTGCGAACACTTCTACTCGGCCATGCAACGTTCCCAAAAGACCTGAGAGGAGATCCTTTGATCTGTATGTATGCTGTCAGCCGGTTAATAAACCGGGATTAATCTTGTTAGACTATATGGGACTGGAATCGACATCCATGTTGGCTTGTCTCTCGAGTCCACGACATCGAATACATGGTCTCTTCCCATTGCCCTGATCTCGCATTACTCTCCCTTGTAGAAAGAAATGACTCTTTCAAATCATAGTATTTTTTCCAAAAGGCGAATCAACCTCCCAGAATACGATCCTAAAGTATTCGGACTCTTTGTGGAATGGTTGTACTATGGAAAGTATGATGAATTGATATCATAGTCATCTCCAAACATCCATGCACAATGTTGGGTTCTCGGCGACAAGCTTCTCTGCAATGAGTTCAAGAATTACGCAATGGTTCATATCTATAAGCAACAAATGATCTTTTCTATGTCCTGCAGCGACGTGGAATATGCAAGTGGGAACACGTCTCCAGGCTCAAAACTAAGACAGTTTTATAGCGCTTTTGTCAAATAATACTTTTCGGATCCCAGCAAACTGAGTGGACCTGTCGGAGATTGGGATGCAGTGTTGCAGAAAGACGATGATCTTCGCATTTCTTTACTTTAGAGCATCAGACAGAATGGATTTTGGAAGAATCATCTAAAAGACTTGGAAGACTATATGGACTTGAACGAAGTCAATTTCGCCACCTTTAATGCCTGTGAGGAAGAAGGCGACTGCAAAAGCGAAGCATAGCCCCGATATGAAAACTGAGGGGAATGTAAGTGAGGACTTTTCACAAGCGCTGAAGACTTGATCTGTCTATATATAGAAAGAAGCGGAGGATCCTTGAGAAAGATGAGATGGGAAAGGTTAGGTCCTTGGTTAACACTCCTTCCAGGTCAAGACTTCTGATTCTAGTGTTGCAATCTTCACTGCATGACAGGACCCTCCTGGAGACAACGCATCTGAACCAGTACAAAACTCACCAACGAACGATGACAACAAAACAGTGGTTCTGAAGCCAGACGAAGCTCGCCTCAAACTGCAGAGAGCAAGGAAGGTCCTGAGGGCTGACAAGTTAGTGCTATCAGAGAAAAGATCTTGAGGGCTTATTCAGGATAGAATGGACGAGAAACCCCTGTATGATATATCTCGTAGTTGAGACCTGTGGCTGGGATCTTATAATTACCACACAGAACTTGGTAGCGTCGTCACTGTCGTGTGAAATCGGGACGATGTTGGAGAAGCTTTACAAGTGTCACAGGACTTAATGCGCAGGCATAGTCAAGTAGAGCGAAGTTTGACTTCTGGCCACCCTCATGCAGATCCATTCGAGCCTGTCATGGAGATATTCGACGATTTTGTCCGCCAGATCCTGAACCCATTGCTGCTGGGAAATGATGTGCATATGATCACTTGCTGAACGTCAGTCAGTGACTACGACTGGCAAAGCAACAACCACGCTATGACCAATTAAGGACAGCGATTTGACTTGGTTCCCAAATTGTTGGTTGTTTTGACCCAGCGACTCATTAAGGGAGAAGCAGATCGACCATGACCCATTGGCACTCTCTCCGGACCTCATTATCAACGAGATTACGTCTCCGACGATTTTGCGAGCGGTGAACGAGACGCTTATTACACTCCAGATGATCCAATTGTAATTCTTACGGACATCGTCAAATATGTTGGCGGAGACTTTGGACCTACAGATTGAGAGCTGACCAACGGTTCGTTTAATGGGCGTCAAAAAACGACACCACGGATTAGGTAGTCAATTAGACTGCGAGAATGCCCCCAAAAGATGAGGTTATAGTTACTGATTGTTTACTTGCTGGTACATACGACCAAAGCTCGTAGAAAATACGGGATCCCGTCCGCTCTCTCATAGTCAAGCTGCGAAGCGCTGGATTAGTAGTTGGGTCGGTGACGACCAGCGAATCCCCGGTGTTGTATGTTTTTTGCCATCTAGCCATATTGAAGGCAGACTCAGCTCAAACTCCTCATGCATTCATTTCTGTCACTGTATAGTATAAAATTGCTGGTAATGTCTTCTTTATTCCTCTGTCTCTAATTCTTCGTCTGGCATCTCCACCCCAAGCCCCACCAAGAATTCCGCGATATCGGGCTTCTCACGAGAGCATTCCAACAAATCCTCCTTATCTAGAGTATTAATATCTGCACCGTGGCTAATGAGCAGTCTCGCAGATTCCAAGCATCCATATACTATCGCATGAGCCAGAGGTGTGAGTCCATCTTCATCCACTGCAGCAACGTTGGCCCCACATTCCAAGAGACGCTTGACAGTATGTGACGAATCTCCAACCTCAGCTGCAATGTGCAAAGCTGTTTGTCCATTCGCCGCCCGAGCCTCGATATTATCTCCACGATCAACAAGAGATTGAATCAATGTCTCCCTGGCTCCAAAATGAGCAGCGAGGTGGAGCGGAGTATACCCTTCCGTATAACAGCGCCATCTCTCCTCCTCAGCCTCAAACTCATCGTAGCTCTCTCCATCGATATACGGCCATGCTTCGGCAGCTTGAAGATAAGAGTCTACCGATCTATGTGAAGTTGTCATTCTTAGAAAATCTCTGTCGTAAGGCAATGACGGCAAGGCTGCAAGGCTTGGTGACAGAGTTCTAGCAGCATAGCAGAGAAACGGATGTGCCTCGAGTCTCTCTTTGAGCTCCTGGGATGACTTGCATGCGCCTTCGTAGTCACCTCTGGTCAAATACCGAAACGTAGCCTTTATATGCCGTGCGTGGTATTTGTCGTCGAATACTTCAGTGCGCAAATAGTCCGTAAGCAGCGGAGACCGCAGCTTCATAATCTTTGTTTTAGGGTCAATGAAGGCAAAGTCAGCACAGGCGTTGGAGATTTGTGTAAGAGTAAAAGCCGTCTTGTCTTCATCTCTGATACCCCAGGCAATCAGAGCACTCCATAGCATTGGCGGAGTAAAGGTGTATCCGTTTTCTTCGCCGGTGACGAGGTAATAAAGCGAGCAGAGGATCATGTCTGCATGTCTTGTGGCTTGGATCTCGTTGAGTAGAGCTTCGCAAAATGCTCGAGGGACATCTACGCTGGAGTGTGGTGGCCAGGACTCAACCAATCCAAGAAGGATCTTGTTTGGTTGCGACGCAATGTTGGTAAACCAACGTGGTATAAGGGGGAGAAACCTTAAAAGTCTTTAGTAGATGATACCTGAAATACGCAATGAGACCTACCGGCCATCAGCCATATCCATAAGTTTCTGATATGGAAATAGCCTCGTATGAGACTCGTCCAGGACCTCAGCGCTGACGGGTGCCTCATCAATAGCTCTTGCGTGGTATAAACTCAAATCCTGATCGGTAGCGCGGGCTGCCATCATGGAGATGCCGAAACTCTCAATAAATGCGCCTGAAGGCGGACTCCGACTGGTCATCATGATTCTCACTCGTGGTACCTCAGTCTTTTTCCTCAACAGAGTATCCATCAGCTCATGCAGACCACGCTCGTTTGAGGAGTCGACTCCATCCAGGATGATGATAATCCTACTGAACTCAGATGCTAGCATCTGCAGTATAACCACGGAACTTTCGACATCTGCAAAGCCGTCTTCAATCATCTCTAGAATCTGAGTAGGGACTGTAGATTCTGCCGGAACCTGTGACACAAGCTGTCTAGCGATTGAGCGCAGTGCAAGATTGTAATCAGCGAGATTATACTGCAGATCATGTCGATCAAAGTGAAATACAGCGACTCCGGTGTTTGGTGTAATCTGGTGATCTAAAATATGGCTCACGAGACTTGAGGTAATGAAAGTCTTGCCGGTTGCGCCTGGTAATTGTTAGCCGGGCGCGAAGAAGCAGTGGGAGTGGGTGAGATACTTGGTCCATGGAGCCAAAGCACACGGCAGCCATTTCCACTCAGCCAATCTTGTGTCTTTTCATGGTCAAAGAACCACTGCGCGGTCCCCGGAATATGCGCTTCATTAAGAAGTCGCTGTTGAGTGGCTGACTGATCGCCCGGGCTCAACCTCCGAAGTAGGACTTTCCTATCACCTGATGCCATTGTGGGATTTCTCATGCAAGTAGAAAGTAAACAAGCGATGCCAAAGTGTTTAATAACTCAGTGATTCTTCAATTGATGTTGCTTACGGACTAGACGGAGAAATTAAAATGGGCTAGGCAGCCGCTGCTCAAAGATTGGCTACGTCGTATAATATGGCCCCCACTCGTTAGTTGAAACAAGCCTCGTATTGCCAAAAGTAGCCTGTTCCAGGCATCAAGTATTTCCAGACGTAAGATTTTGGAAGATCAGATCGATTCTCTGTTTTCCTTTCGCATCATATTCCTCAACATATCTCTCCCCAAAAGGCTGCATCCAAGTATCTGCAACTGATCAGCAAAGGCCACGTCAATGGGCAGAATAATCACTCACCATATGTCGTTTGAGGCTTGGTCGCACAAAGCCAGATAATAGTCTGATTAACACTGTTTTTCAGGTCGCTTTTGGGAAAGGCTTTGGAAACTGCAGCATAGCCCTCTTCTGAGACACCATAAGCTGGTCCCGAAAAGTCCAACGAGATGCCCTTTGATACAACCTGCACATCGAGTTCCTTGAAATACGCTATAGACCGTTCGCTATGAAGCGCAATAGCATCCCAGACAAGTTGAACTCTGCGGTCATCCCAGTACTTTCTATCTTGGTGCTGTAGAATGAATTCGCGCGCTGCGAAAGCGCCATCAACCTCAAACCGTCGATCAGCGCTAATGATGGGCGAGACTTTTGTCGTGTCCCAGCCAAGGTCGTGCAAGAGGGTGGCGACAGCGTGGACTTCGAGGTCAATACCTCGTCCAAGGGTTTTGTTGGCCTCGATCATGAGGACTCCGTAGAGCCAAGATCGCATTACGTGCTTGTAGATGGGGTAAGTACTGTGCTCCAAGGCAAATGCTTCGGCATCTTGCACAATTGGCGTGTTGATAACTGATATACCGGCAACTTTTCGAGTGGGATATGGCAGCGGATTGATATCAGCTCGAGAGTATCCAAGTAACAAGGCTGCTCCGAAGAGCGAGGCTCCAATCCGGTGGATGAACATGCTGATGTCAATTGTCCGGTATATCTGAGTTCAGAGAGATCACTCGTCTTTATCACACCCAATGAGCATGATTAGAAATCATCAAAGCTGTTGAATTACTAATTGGCCATCTTATGAGCAAGAATCGCTGACGTGAGACATTACCATACCAACAGATGTCCTACGGACCGACGGTGCAAGATCATTAATGAGTGGACGGGTTACTGGCTCATGAAGCCAAAATATTCTGATGAGATGTGTAGCGAGGTCGCTAAAAGGAGATATATACATAATGGAAGTCGAACATTTATGGCCTCGTAGACACACGTTCTGCTTAAGCAAGACCAGCCGTATGGTCGGGGTTTTGCCACATTTCACTTAGCTTTTGAACCCTAAATAACCATAGATCAACTAAGTTCTGCAACTAGGTGTATCACAAATGCCATCTCGTATATCTCTACAATGTGCTTATTTTAGAACAAATGCTGTATTTTCTTGGTAAACGTGAGCAATCCATGAACTTATCATAATCTATACACCGATTGTCAAAGCAGAATCCTAATTCCGAGGCTTGTCTCGGATATCATACCTGTTTCTAATACAAATTGCAGAATCAAACCAGTGTTCATCAGTCCTCGCTAACCTCCTCAAGGGGCCAAACCCTATCAGGAATGCGATACCCCAATCTATCCATAAAGTACGATACATCAAGTCCATGAACTCTCCAAGCAATAACTCTCTCACCAAGTCTCTCCACCAAGTCAAAATTAGGTTTCATCAGCTCCAGAAGAGGACTCACATGTCTCGGACCATCAGGCATCTCCCACATTTTCTTCATCAGCATCTCATCGCCTTCGAGAAGCGTCATCAGCTTTACGAATCTCGTGTCTGAAGCCGTGATGACCTCAATATCGCCTGGTTTCATCAGCTGCGAGCATTGAAGAGTGCCTGGCTGGACTTCCCTTGACTTTGATACAGTGAGACTTGTCCATGGTGTCCATTGGCCGACAAAAATGTTGCAGGGAAAGGACTGAGGTGTAGAGTTGCAGGGGATTGGATGACGTCTGAGAAGGATAGAAGTTGCAGCTTTGCGGTGCAGGAGGAATGCTATGAGGTCGTGTGCTATTGACAGCGTAGGGTGGGGATTGGTGGTAGCGATGCTGCCACTCTCCTCGATAGCCCCCTCGAAAGCTAAATCCATCAGCATTTGCTCCTGGTCGAGGTATTCATCTTGCCCAGATTGATGACCAGATCCGTCCCTGCTAGAACCAGCATCGAGGTAAGGCTGATGAGTACTTCTTAAATACCGGTCAACAGTGTTCTGATTTTCAGCATCAATGGCGAGGGACTTGAAGATAGTCAGAATATCGAGGGCCTCACCGACATCAAGGTCCAGCTGTTGAATAGAAACACCGCCTGACTCTTCTTCAAAAGGTGGTTCTATCACAAGAGATTTGTTGCAATCCATAGTCCAATTTCTTAAGAGTGCGGATACGTTGCTAGGTGTTGGTAGTTGTATGTTAGAGATGTTAGTTGATGGAATAGTCCAAGGCTGACTTCATGGACAGACCAGGTTATTCTTTAGTTAAATACACAGGGCATTTAAGATTTGTGGCACTATGGATTTATTTTGAGCATTGAACAATTAATAGAACAATTACAGTGTTCCTACCAGTTGCTCGAGTCCTTTCACGGAACAACAGGGCAATTTTCAGATATACCGAATAAGAGCAGTACATCACCAAGACTAATTGAACAAAGAAGAGTCCACAGTCCAAAGGCCAGGGAATGAATTAAATGCAGTTCAATGAACATGACATTACGTGAACAATCGAGCGGCTACGTCAAGACAAGAGACACTTACGATCGTCGCCCAAACCCGTCTAGCGTTTCTTAGGAACTTTTGCCTCTTAAGCTTATTCGTATGGTTCATGATCCCTGTCCGCAAGCTCTTCTTCCACCTTCCAAAATAGTACAATCTCAAGAAAAAGCTCACCATTGCCCAATTAAAGGCGCTCGGCATTCTTGGTCTCGCGGGGTTATCGTTCTTTGCCAAGATGACCCGTATTTACTGCAACGTCGATCGGCCTTGGTCACATTTTAGTGCAGTGAAAAATCGATTCCCGTTGGTGCAAGCAAAAGTGCCTGGAAGTCGTCACCGCTAGCGATAAAGCCTCCGCTAAATAGGTCTGCTGGCGATCATCATAGCAGCCTCTTGGCTAGATATGACCTTCCAGAAGCGACACTATATCCGCGAACTTGTGTTCGTCATGATTCCCCGCCACGGATTGGCTTTCTTGGCATTGCGATTGCCTCTGATTGCGTGACTTGATTATTTGTATAAATAGAGGTATTACGCCTTTGTGCGACTCTCCGCTTCCGTCGTTGCGGTCAATCCAAGTATCGTATATCGTCAACATGAGGTTCAGCACTGGTATCGCCACTCTACTGGCCTTGGCTCCCAGCCATGGCCTCGCCAAGTCTCACAAGCTGGAGTCTAAGAAGATCCAAGCTGATATGAAGACCAAGAAGTAATTGTCCCCCATATCTCATGCCAGCGAGACAATATTAACATGATGTAGCCTCATGTCAAACCTCGAGGCCTTCAACGACATCGCCTTCGCCAACGGTGGAAACAGAGCCTTCGGTCTTCCCGGATACGACGCTTCAGTTGATTACATCTACAAGCGCATCTCAAAGGTCAAGAATGCGAAAGTGTGGAAGCAAAACTTCCCCGCACTCTTCGCCTTCGTAGACTCAATTGAGCTCAAGATTGACGACAAGCCTGTCTATGTTTATGGCCTGACTTACTCCCCCTCAACGTCCGAAGAAGGCATCACCGCCGAAATCGCACTCGGACCCGAAGGTGCAGCAGGTTGCGATGCTTCATCGTACAATGATCTCGACGTCAAGGGTAAGATCGTTCTCATCCAGCGCTTCCGTTGTCCTACCGGCGGAACTCTTGCTGGAAGGGTGATCCCCGCTGCTGCAGCTGGTGCATCTGCTGTCATTATTTATCATGATCTTACGACGAATGTGACTGCTGGTTCTCTTAGCCAGCCTGATCCTGAGAAGCATGTCCCAGCTGGTTTCATCAACCTTGTTGATGGTGAGAAGATCAAGGAGCGGATTGAGGCGGGCGAAACTGTTACGGCGCATTTTCAGCAGACGCAGACTATTGAGGAGAGAATAACGCAGAATGTCATTGCTGAGACCAAGGGCGGTGATCCTCGCAATGTCATCATGGTTCGTAACTCCCTCTGAATGGGAACGCTAATGCTAACGATTGTCCAGCTCGGTGCTCATCTTGACAGTGTTCAAGCCGGTCCCGGTATCAACGACGATGGTATTTCACCCTACCCTGATTCATCATGACCCTACTAACGCAAGTAGGCTCTGGCTCATCTCTCATCCTCGAACTCTTCCTCGCCCTCTCAAAGTACAAAACCAAGAACAAAATCCGCTTCGCATGGTGGGGCGCCGAAGAAAACGGCCTCCTCGGCAGCAAGCACTACACCTCCACCCTCCCCGCCAAGGACGTCAACGACCTTCTCGTGTATCTCAACTTCGACATGGTCTCCAAGGGTTTCTTTGGTGTCGCCGACACTGACGGAAGTTCTCATGGTTCAAAGGCTCCTAAGGGATCTGAAGTTACCGAGAAGATCTTTACGGAGTACTTTGAGAGTAAGGGTATTGAGGTTACGCCTGCTGTTTTGACTAATGGCAGTGATTATGCGCCTTTTTGGCAGAATTTGAACAAGCCTTTTGGATTCTTGCATACTGTAAGTTGACTTATTCTGTTGTTCTTTCACAGCTAATGAGGGTTTAGGGCACGGCTGTTGCGCAGGATCCTTGCTACCATCAAGCCTGTGATACCATCGATAACCCCGATTCCAAGACTCTCACCATTAATGCCAAGGTAATTCCCTTTACTGTACTTTATTGCGCAGAAGCTAATGGGCTCAGGCTGCTGCACACATTCTGGCTGTCCTCGATGACAGAGGAACAAAGCTCATCCCCAAGACCAAGACCACTGCGGCTTCGTTGCAGGGTCTCCAAGAGCGAAGTGTCGGCCCTGATCTGGCTCAGATTGACGAGCTTGAGGCTATGGGTATCCGACACTTGGGATGCGGTATCCACGAGATCTGATCAATTCCAGCGTAAAACCTGGGTTGATTGAACAAAAGAAGTTGATGATTTATGATGAGATGAGAAGTGATGTAGCTTCGATAGATGAAGTCAATTAGATCGTGTCAGGCGCATGACATCACTCTCCAGTGAACGTATCAACAGACCTCCACTTCCAATTCCTAAATCTTTCATAAGACATCGGATCAGTCCCCCAATAGTGACATACATCCTCCGCTGTCAACATCCTCCAATCCCTCTCGAACTCAGGCGGTCTCGGCGCCGACGTATCAACCCCTTCATCCCACGCTATTATATCTTTCCTCTTCGCCCAATCCTCACCAGTGACTTTGCAGCCTTTACTGCGCTTACACCTCTGTCCACAGGATTTGCATTTGTAGTTTTTCCAATCTTCTGCATGATCGAATTTCCAAGCGTCGGATTTGCCGTGGGGATACGAACATGATGGCTTTGTATGACCCATTTTGTTCTTTAATCTGTTATCGTAGTATCGCTTTGCGAGTTCTTCAGTGTTGTAGCGCTGAGGATGACCGTGACGGAGGGAGTCTCTGTATAGTGCGTCTGTTGTTATCCAGCAGCTGGAACCTCTTTCCAGAGATGTCTCGAGAACGTAATCGCTTTTAGTAAGCATCACTCCGTCGCAAATGTCTTCGGTCTCGAACTCAGTTGGCGTAGATGAGTCGACTACTGTGACTTTCACTCGCTCTTGTTCAAGTTTTTGAAGAAGTTCCTTGTTTGCTGGGTCCTCAATCTGTGTCTCAGAGAAGTAAACTTCGAAGTCATCGCGAGACATCCTCCAACTTTCGGGCTTGGAGTTCTCTAGAAGCCAGTCAAGTACAAAGGCGTCGAAAGGGTTGGAATGGCTGATGATGTAGTGGTGTCGGAGACCAGGAGGAGGTGAGCTGCGAAGTCGTCGAGCACCAGTTCCAGCAGGGTCAAAGTGAACTTTTTGGCCGACCCACGACCATAGAAGCATTCTTAGATTGGCCCAACAGCTCTCATAGTATTCTCTTTCTTTGTCTTTGTCGATAATGGTACGTATGTAAGCGGTTCTTGTCGCCGGTGGAGTCCTTGCGTCGTCCATTGGTAGTGACATAAACTGATTGGCGTTGATGTGGGTTGAAGTTCAAAGCCCGAAGCGGTAGCGCAAACTGGAGAAGAACAGTCCTCAGTGCTGAAACGGTGGTACTTCAATGTGGTTCAGATTTTCGGGATAGTTTAGCCAATATCAGGCGCAATATTAAAGGTGAAATCGGCAAGTGACTCATCGCGAATCGAACCATCTCAAATACGAAACAGATTTGGTCTTGGTGTTTAGATCATCAATAAAGTAGCCTCAAGTAGCTAATGGGCTAATTACAATGCTAAGTAACTTTACCAGTACCCGCCTCAAACCCGACGCTAAAATGGTCGTAAGTCTTTGTCATGCCCCTGTAAAACTCCTTTGCTTCTAGCACCGACCAAAGATTCCAACAACTGGGTCACGACTTGGATACTTTTCCTCTAAAAGAATTTATATTCTATTTCTATGGGTATTTTAAATATTCATCTCTTCTATATGACCGATTCATTCACTGAAACTTGATGCCCTTAGCCTTCTCGTAAGCATAAGGAACACTAGCCGTCTTCCATCGCGGCGTCACCTCCTCATCGCTCAAACTAACAACAGGCTTAAGAATACTCAGCTTCTTTCCATCAAAAGCACTTGTCTCGAAACTCTGGTACCATCCACCATCTTCAGCCAACTCTTTGCCAAGGACTCTCTTCCAGCCGTCCCAAACCGTCATCAGAAGATCAAGAACATGATGCGATCCTCTCATCTCAGCCCACTGGAAACGCTTAGCGCATTCAGCGACGGTTTCGGCTGAGTAGAGACCGACGTCGGAGCGAAGAGCAAAAGTATTGACTGCGACGAGGGATGCGTGAACTGCGTAGCTTCCCCCCTTTGTGGCGCGATCGCGAAGGGCGAGAAGAGTACCTACTGCGCCGAGAGCGCCAGTGGTCATGTCGCTGACGGGTAGTGAAGGCAGAACAGCTTCATTGTTGGGCAAGTTGAGGGAACGGCCAGTAACGTATGCTGATCCCGCAGCTGCATCTGCAATTTGTTGCCAACCAGGTCTCTCAGCGTAGTATCCATCAGGACCGTAACAGTTCTCCGAAACATGAACGATACCGCGGCCTCGCTCGCCTGCCATTTTGAGGATGTCATTAAGTCCAAGACCAAACTTTGGCATCTTGTTCATACGGAAGCCTTGAATGAAGACATCTGCCCCGGCGATAAGAGACTTGATGATAGCTGCATCCTCAGGTTTTCGCAGATCAATAGCGATAGTGCGTTTTCCAGCGTTGAGAGTAAGTTGCATAATGTTGATATCAGGCAAGTGAGGGGGATTAACCCGAATAACATCAGCGCCGAAGCTAGAAAGAATCGTGCCGATTTGAGGCCCGGCGATAACGCGGGTCATCTCAACAACTTTGATACCAGCCAAAGGACGCTTATCGGCTAGATCGAGAGGAGGGAAAGCAACGGGCGGTGTAGGAATAGCGTGAGGCTGAGCCTTGACGTTGATGAGAGGATGAGCAGCGAGGGACTTGCCCATCTCGCTTTCATTCCATTGCTTGGGTGTGAAGCAGATACTGCCGCAGTTACCATTAACAAGGTTTGTGAACTCAAGCTTCTCAGGCGAGAGTTTGCTTGTGAACTTTGCGATGTGCGCGGCTGCTTCTTCGTTTGATTTGATGGCCTCAGATGGGTTTACACCAATGGACTTGAGAACTGGCTCGGCGTTCATCGAGCCGTGAAGGGAGTACCAAACGTCAGGATCGGAAGTAGGATAAAGACCTGTAGTGCGATACTTGAGAGGCGTATCAACCCAACCTCTCTCCCAATCCGGCAAAAGCTTCTTCAACTCTCCAGACTTGGCCAACGCAAAAACATCCTTCCCATCAACGTACGCGGTAGCGATGTTGCCAAACCAAAGACCAGCATGTGTAGTATTAACAGTGATCCTGCGCTCTTTGTTCTCAACACCTCGAAGGGTGAGAATCTCATCGGCTACTACACCGGCCATGGCGTGGAGAGCAGCTGCTACTGAGACAGCCTTGATGGGGCCGGAGATGACAGGGAAATCATCGCCTGTGAATCTGACTTTTGAGAGGACGGATTCATCTTGGGTGAAGCCGGGTGTTTGGGAGGCAATGAGACGGAAGATGCGGTTTGTGTCTTGGGGAACCGGGATGAAGGCGCGGTCGGTGTGAGTACCGGCGCCATAGATATCAGGGATTCTGGGTTCTTGTGACATATTGATAGTTATGAGATTAGAGTATAGTCAAGAATACCAAGAGATTGGAGTAAACTAGGATGATAGATCAAAATAGAAATTGGGGAGATAGCTTCAATGGTGGTCAGGTCAACGTCTTTTATTAATTCACAATAACGACAAAGTCGGTGTAACGACAAGTTATTGAGATCACAAATCTTCAAGCATCAAGGAGCCCATTTTTCAACTCCACAAGAATCATGCATCGTCACCATCTCCATAATCGGCCCCCAATCCGCAGAGCAACACATCGGTAATCTCAAACGCGAGCGCGAGCGGAAATCGGACATACGAAAACGAGTGGAATCCCATCCCCACGCGTTGCAACATGGGGCTCAAGAACCCGCCACGAGAAAAGAGGTTTCCAGGGCAGACAATCTGATTTGTTGTGTCTTCTCCATGATGACGACGGGACGGAACGGAAGAGTGGGGAATGGCGGAGGGTTCCGCACTAGAAAAGATCTAGAAATTCTCTAGAAGTTGAAAAAGAAGGAATTGATCATATAACCACGTGGAGATTGGGACTATTGGGGATTGATCCGATGGAGATTTTGCCACTTGGCGTGATTCAAGTGCCGATTGCATGACGTTGAAGAGATTAAATGCCGAAGCGCAATGGGAGGACGCGGAATTAAGAGATTGAGGATGAATGAGGGCGGAAATGATGGTATTTTTGCATTCTCATACTGCATGTAAATAAATATCGTGTTATAGCTACTGCTCGTCGAATCAGCTTTGTAAAGCATTATCTTTATCATTACTATTAGATCATGTCGTCAATCCAGTCGGTCGCAATCATCGGCTGCGGTGCAATCGGTGCCTCATGGGCCGCTCTCTTCATTGCCCAAGGTCTACGAGTCAAAGCCTTTGACATCAACCCAGCCGCAGAGACATATCTTCGCACCTTCATCCGCGATGCTCTTCCCGTTTTATCATCAATTGGCCTCGTCAAGCACACAGAAGCCAAGCCAGAAGATGTCATCTTCACTACCAATCTAGAACAAGCTCTTCAAGACGTCGACTTCGTTCAGGAAAATGGTCCTGAGAGAATTGACTTCAAGAGAAAGCTGTTTCAGCAGATGGGAGAACAGCTTGGACCCGATGTGATCATCGCGACGAGTTCAAGTGGTCTTACGTGTTCTTCTATCCAAGAGGGAATGACTGCTGCTGCACGACCTGAGCGTTGTGTCGTAGGTCATCCGTTCAATCCACCTCATCTAATTCCCCTCGTCGAAGTCGTCGGCGGTTCCCAGACATCCAACACCACCATCCAAACAACAATGACCTTCTACACCAACCTTGGTAAAAAGCCTATCCACTTACAAAAAGAAGTCCCCGGCCACGTCGCGAACAGGATTCAAGCCGCGGTAATGCGTGAAGTATTCCACATTCTCCAACAAGACGTCTGCTCCGTCCAAGACATCGATGATGCAGTGTCCTACGGTCCTGGTTTAAGATGGGGAGTCATGGGACCGAACATGTTGTTTCATCTTGGTGGTGGGAAGGGAGGTATTGAACATTTTGCGGATCATTTGTTGGGACCGCTTCAGGGGTGGTATGCGAAGGAGAATCCGGTTGTTGATGATGATTTGAGAGGGAAGTGGATTGAGGAGACGAAGGGGGCTGTTGGGGAGAGGGGATATG
>JABEER010000433.1:0-33344 GCA_014824405.1 Fusarium sp. NRRL 66896 | reverse complement strand
CCGCACTCCAAGGGATAGCTTGAGCTCGGGCGCTTCTTTTGTGACGTCTCTTCGCTATCTTCGCCTCCCGTCCCCCGTCTTCTTCCTACCTGACGGGATCGCGATCTCGCTATCGCTACGATCTCGGTCATCAACTATAGCGAGTTCCCTGCAAAATCCCATTGCCCAGATTTGAATTACCCGTCACACATCTTCAGCAGACCGCAACTTTGGGTGCCCCTGCCCCCCGATTTCTCACCGGATTATCACCATCCGCCCCATTACCTCCACTGTATCACACTGTACGGTACCTCAAGTTGGAGGCTGTGCCGTAACGTGTTAATTCGCTTCTGCTGTATGCCCAAGGGCGTGCGGACGTGTCGGACTTGATCAACGCCACCTCTAGGTTCCTAGAGACCGTTTGGGGCGAAACGATTCCGTTATCCTGCGCAACTGTGTTGTGACATCGACATTGGCTCACAGGACGGGTTGACTCGTGGAGCCGCATTTCCCGGTTGGTCAGACAAGTCTTCTGTTGACTAGGTTGCCGTAGTTGCGGCAGTATTCTGGAAGGGCGCTATATTATTCACATCAAGCTCTTTTGGGTTCCGTCAACCGCTCGAGACTCAATACATTGATGGGGTTTCCCTGGCGCTGACCAACTTTTGTCTCGTCATCGACTGTCAGTCTTGGAGCCGGATCCCTCATCTCATCTGTTGAAACGTTACGTTTCGTTCCCCTTGTCACAATGACCCCAACTCCTCCTTCAACAAACTCCTCTCAGGGAGCCCGCTCTCCTGAGGAACAGTTCCGCGTTGTGAGGAAGAGGAATCGCGTGCCTCTAAGCTGCTATCCTTGTAGGACGCGCAAGTACGTTATCCCCAAAGCATTGTATCAGCACTTACTAACATCGTCGGTAGGTTGTGAGTTTAAATGACACCTCAACCCTTCATACTTACTGATATCCATCAGAAAATGTGACAGAAGTCATCCTTGCAGCAACTGTACGAAGCGCGAGGGTATGGGGACCACCTCATGCTCTTACGCCACGCCGGTTACTCGCAAGAAGAATCAAAGTCAAGGAGACTCGAGTCCTGATGACATGCAGAACCGTATTGACCGTTTAGAAGGCTTAGTTTTATCCCTTATGCACGGAGGTGCTAATGTAGATGCTGCATCCGCCGCAGCCGCTGGAGCAGCGACAACACAATCTACCACTGACAGCGGATCTTCCGCGAAGGCTGGACGAGGAGATGACAATGCAATGGCATATGATGAGGAGGAAAACAGCGACGAAGAGGAGGGACTCGCCACGTCTTTGGGTTTTCTTAAAGTGGACACTGACAAAGGCAAGTCGTTGTATGTTGGCCAGGAACATTGGCATACCCTCCTTGCCGACATATCCGAAGTGAAAAACTACTTCACATCTCACAAAAAGGAGCTAGAAACGAGTTATGAGCGAGTCAAATCTTCAAAACCTATGGCTGCAAGAGAGGGGCCGACACTACTGCTAGGAGCACTCCCTGCATCCGAGATTGAAATAAGAGCAGAGCTTCCCCCCAAGTCTGCTGTTCTGACCCTCTGCAGTCGATATTTCAATTCCATGGATAATGCTGTCAACATTATTCATGGACCAACGTTTCAGCAACAGCTGAAAGACCACTGGCAAGATCCTAACAAGACGCCCATTATGTGGCTTGGCATGCTCTATTCGGTTCTTTGCCTAGCAATGCTGAGTTACCATAAAGTGGGCGACGAACCTCCTGAGTGGAGAGGGCGAACCCTTGAGCTTGCAAATGAGTACCGTTTACGCACGGTACAATGCCTGATTAAATCAGACTATACAAAACCTAACGAATACACGGTCGAGACTATGATACTCTATGTATTTGGAGAATATTCGTCTCGATGGGATGCTGATTTGGGGTTGTGGTTAATCGTGTCTCTGATTGTTCGGATTGCGTATCGAATGGGTTATCACCGAGACGCCAAATGGTTTCCGTCAATTACACCATTTCAAGCAGTAAGCTGAACTTCGGTATGATGCTCAGATCGATTTGCTAATCATGCTTAGGAAATGAGACGGCGGACGTGGGCTCTCGTACGAATGTCGGATGTTATCTTCTCACATCAAGTTTCTCTGCCTAGCATGATCTACGAAAATGATTGCGACACTCAACTCCCCAATAACATATTTGACGATGAGTTTTACCCCAGCATCAAGGAGCTACCCCCTTCTCGGCCATCAACAGTCGCTACTCCGATCGCATACATGATTGCGAAGTCAAGATTATGTTTTGAGTTAGGAAACATTCTCCAGGCTACGGGTCAAGTTGGCAAGCATGTGCCTTACGACGAGATTATTCGCTTTGACGCCAAACTACGACAAATCATGCAAGAATTACCACCGCATTTAAAGTTAACGACATTAGAAGGGTCCCATGATCCAGTGACTTTGATCATCGCCAGGTTCAATGTCGATATTCTATATCAAAAGATTCTATGCTTGCTTCACCGCAAATACCTTCCCAGGGCGAGGCAGAGCGCAAGATATGCACACTCTCGGAGAGCTGCAATTGAAGCATCTTTGACAGCACTCGATCATCTGGCAGTATTGTACGGAGAATCACAATCCAACGGAAGGCTGCGGTCAGTCAGTTGGTTTGTCAAGTCGATTGCTACCAAAGACTTTACGTTACCTGCAATGCTGGTTATTCTTGATCTCCATTTTGATAACATTGCCGCACAGTCTTCAGTCCCGCAAGACGACGAGGGTGCTTCAACTTGGAACGATGACCAACGATCCAAAATGATTGGCAGTTTAGAAACAGCGAGAGAAATTTGGAACACGCTTGCAGATACCTCCATGGAAGCGTTCAAGGCGGCCAAGGTCATTGATATCATGCTGGATAAGATCAAGGACCCTGCCTCGATTAAGGCAGAGATACCGGGCGTTCCATCGCCAATGTCAGGCCTGACGCAAGGTGTTGGGACTGATGTATCGCCGGCTATGGCCCCGGGTTTCGTCTCACCAAACAGCTTACCCGATTTCAATGCGACGGCCAACCCTTTTTCGACGCCTAACCCAGCGGCTTTTATGGGTATGGACTTTGGCATGCCTGGGTCTGAAGGACTTGATTTTCAGACCGATGGATTCGCTGGGGCTGGTCCAGCTTCTCCTTTCTCCTCCATGTTCAGCAATCTGGGAGCTAATACTAACGCGGGGATGGATATGGGCGCCAATTTTGACTGGGTAAGAAGCGTTTCCGACAAGAGGTCGCTTGTATACATTTCTAACAACTGAATAGAACGCCTTCGAAAACTATACGCAGATGGCCAACTGGGGAGCAGACCAGAGTTTTCAGATATACGGCGCTGGAGGAGACCAGTCGTCGCCGGGACAGACCTCTTCATTGGGTCGTCGTAGTGGAAGCACGTCGCAAGCACCAGGACAAGGAGGTGGTAGTGGGGGGAGTGGAAGAGATGCCAACATGCAATGATGTTGCATCGATATAAGAATAAAATAGTTGGTCTTGTGTTGTGAAGTTATCATGGGCAACAATTGAAATGTAAAATCAAGCAACTCTACTTATTTAAATGCCCCAGTGATGGGGCCCCAAATTGAATTCTTTGAAGTCTCATTCTCTCCTTCTTCAGAATGACTGCTTATGTCACAATTAAAGTGGATCCCAACCGACAGTTTTATCGATAAGTACAGAACTTTTGGTTCCTGATCCCTTCTCTAAGGTATCACTCCCCCAATTCAAGACAACTCCGTGAACTTACTTCGCGCCGCATTACGAGCAACGTTTGGTTGGTACAGAAAAGCAGGCGAAGTTTGAGCGCCCACTCCTAATTGCTTGCACTACACTAGATCGCAACGCGATATCTTTCCCCGTTGCTCCTTACCATTTACACAGACAAGTGTTAACCATCCTTTTTACTCCACATGCTTGATGATCCATCAAGCGAGTTGTTTCTTTTTGTGTCTCCTGTTCTTACTCATCACTGCTATCCAGTAGCGCGTCAGATGAGGGATGTTTGTCCCAGAGAGTCAAGGGGCCAACCACCCTGGTTTAACAGTCACCCAAAAAGCATCAACAACCAGCGGTAGAAGCGAGGCCGACGTGCACATGGCTGATAATCTGGATTATGAGCCCTCAGAATCCTCTCGCTATGACCCTGCAGCGGCTTTACTTGATGCCATCTCCCTGCCCTCGAAAAAAAGGCGCCAGTCAATAGATTCCATGGATATCCAGCAAGCTAAGAAAGTCAAGCTTGATAAAGCTGATCTTCCAGGCCCGCTGGCCCAAAATCTTGTGAAGGATCGAGCCAAGCAGCTCCCGGAACAGATATGGCAACATATCTTCACTCTTGTACCACCCAGAGACCTCGGACGTTTGTTGGCTGTCAACAAACTATTCTATGCCTTTCTTAGCCCCCTTTCCACTCATTCCCCAGTGTGTTATAATGATATGTCATCCTTCTTTCCTCTATTGAAGCCAGATGTCATATGGCAAGCTTCAAGAAGACTATTTTGGCCGCGCATGCCTGCACCCCTAAAGGGCAAATCGGAGATTCAGATGTGGCGTCTCGTTTGTTCTGTGTCTTGCCAATTCTGTGGTTTGCAAAGCCAGAAAAAGCTACCGTCTTCGAACAACGAAGCTTGGTGTCGTGGTTCAGGTCTAAGTGACGTCTGTCCCATTTTCCCCTTTTGTGTCTTCACTCGCGGAAGTTGCCTGAAGAAAAAGGGCATCAAGGTAGGCGCTTCCAAGATTCTCCCCGGATGCAAGTCTAACGTCAACAATAGGAATTAGAACTTCTCTTGTCTTCTTCATTTCCTTCTGTTCTGCTCCCAGCTCTTCCTCCGGTACTTGTGGATGCTGATATGCATGTTATACATCCCCGTGCCATACAGGCGGGAGCCGTGCCGCCACATATTCAGGTAACCAAACTCTTCTGGTCGGAGCATGTTGAACAAATCAAGTTGGAATTCGAAAACGTCAAGGCGCTTGGGTCTGCTGCTGCCGAAGAGTGGATCAAGGGTCTAGAGATCCGAGGGAAGCAGGCTCTAGCCGATGCCTCTCGATGGGAGAAATGGGCTGGTTCAGGTGGGATGGCTCAATTTCAGACGCCGAAGACTGCTGCCAAAGCAGAAGCTCCAATCTCATCTACGCCCCTGGCTGTTTCAGCTCCCCTTGGTAAGACTTCATCAGATCTCGCCCAGTCAACCAATGAGCAACTAGGCCAAGAAACTGTTGCAGATAACACTCGTGGATCGATGGTGCATTTGGAAGCTAATCTCCAACACCTACGCACTCCAATTCAGCAAAAACGAACCAAGGAGGAGGCGGCTCAGCTCAAGGCTCAAAGACGAACTGACATTGAGAATCGAGCCATGCTTCTTGATCCTCCGTTGACTGCGAATGTTCTGGCTCATATTCCATCCTTTCAGGCAGCACTTCAGCTGATAACGCCGCTTGATGATCACGCATGGGAACTCTTGAAACCCCGTCTTCTTGCTCAGAGAGTAGAAGCTGAGCTGCGAGAGAAACAAAGTTGTATCAACCCCCAAACACTTGGAGAAAGTTTTCCGATGAGTGAGGCTGATAAAAAGCCCGCTAGGGAACCAAGAGAAGTCACAGACCAGGAATGGGATGATATCCAGGGGCCCGTTCGAGCGCGCATATCAGAATATGCAGACGAGATCATCGAAGGATGGAACAACGGCGCCAAGGTCAAGAGGAAAAACTGTCCCCAATATGCCGCAGATGTGCTGCTTTACATTCGTAAAAGGTTCTATGCCGAAGTTGCAAAGGACACTGCTGCCATAATCGCGGTAGGGAAGAAGCCGATTGTCGAACCTCCACAGGGGCCTTGGACTCAACGGTTGACACTGGAGAACATGAAGTGGGTTTTTGATGTCAAGGTCAAGCCCCGTTCCGAGCCCATGCGCAAGGAGTTGTTTCTTTGTAACGGCTGCCTCGGTGGGAATGGAGTCTTGAAGTTCTTTGGGTTTGAGGGTGTGCTTCAACACTATGCAGCCAAGCATACAGTTGCTCTCAGTCTGGGTAACGTTGTCGTGCACTGGAGAGCGGAGTGGCCAGAAGTGCCTCCGTTTAGTCCTGACCCTCTCGCCAAAGAGAAAGCCTATTATGACAACGAGCCATCCAACTCACTCACGTCAAATGTTCCGATTCAACAACCCTATTCTAGCTTTCAGCCTGGTACACCAGCAGGATATGCTCTGCCTCTTTACGGCGCAGAAGCACCGCTATTCTCGTATTACAGCTCCAGGCCTCCAATGCCTCCTCTATCTGTATACGGGCAAAATTCAGCCCATACCTATGGTCCGTCTTATTCAACAACCGCATATTATGATCCTCCAGCATATCCTTCATACCCAGGACCCTTTTCTTCAGGGATAGCCCATACCTCTCAAAGACAATCGAACAGCTACACAGCACCTACGGTTTCAGTTCCCAACCCTTCCGATTGTGTATCATACACCAACTACTATGATAGCAATAATGTCGCATCAATCGGCAGCACTCAACAATACCAACTCGAAAATTTTATGAAGAGCACTCAATCTGTCTGGTCAAAGATTGGGCATCATAAGAAGATCCCACCTGCAGTCAGGGCTTACGTTGCCATTTACCATGCTAACAAACTGTTCGAGGAGACTGAAAGCGAAATCTTACCGTTGTCAATGTTCATTGAAGCCACGTCGAAAAATAAAAAATTGCGCAGTCTGAGGGCCCTCAACGGAGTTTCTTGCAAGGTGTGCAATGACGACAACATATTTCACGTACCTCAACTTGCCAGACATTTCAAAACAGAACATGTCGAAAAACCAAGGCATCAAGGTCGAGCACATATGGATTGGCGAACAGAAATGATCAAATTGCCTGAAAACGAGCGAATGGCTGGACTGGAAATCAAAACTCGGGGAGACTCTGTCTTATACACCCTTGTTAAAGAGGCTCTTCCCTGGGCATTCGAGCAAGCCTTCATAGACAAATACGGCCTGAAGCCTGTGCAAAGAACGCCCAACAATACACCACCACCGCGAGTGTCAGTACAAACGCCAACTCAAATTTTGACTGCTGTGTCAAACAATCGACTTAAGGAACGCCAGCAAAGTGATGTCGGGCATGTGAGGGATCAAACGCAACAGCCGGGTCATGCGGATCCGGGAAGCCAGCCTCTGGCATCGAGTCGACTAGACGTGCGCGTTTCTGCACATATCGAGTCTGAGCCAGATATACCGCATCTTCGTCCAGCAAGCGAGGTTTATGGTCGAAAGAAGGTCGGGGCTAAAAGGACACAGGGGACGCGTGCATCTCAAGTAAGTGATGATGCTTCGACATTTGACAACTACTCGCCATCGGACTTCGAAAGGTTTCAGGATCCACACAAAAGAAGCAACAATGTTGACATCGGAGTCAAGACTGAGCAGGAAGTCACCACTTATCGTGTTTCATATCCCACAGGACCACGGAACAAGGCTCATTGGCGCGAAGAAAAGTCATCCGATTACCGTGACGTCCGAGAACAGCGTTATTCGGGCACAGAACCGGCTAGTCCACGTAACAGAAGCGCATCGGTTGGCGATCGGCCTCAAGGCCATAACCCATCCGTGACCACCTCGGTCACTGCAGCACCCAGCTACGCAGGGGTCGAAAGAAGAGGGTGTGAAGAACCTAATGTGGCTCAGAACCGCCAGATACTTGAAGAGGAGGTCGTCTACGTTGATGAATCCGGACGGGAGATTGGAAGAGGCCTCAGAGCCCGAAACACTCTACCACAGGAATCCAGATATGGCCCGGTCAACGATGAAAGGTTTGGCGAGTATGCCCGACCTTCATCCTCGTGGTATGACAGCCATGACCAATTCTATTACAGAGAATCCAACCCTCGGTCTCGATATGCACCATCAGAGTACCACTTCGACCCTCCAGCTGCTTCTGATCACGTCTATTATAATCGCCACAGCACTCGTCCTCCTCTAGAGCATCCATCAGAGGCATATGAAGTCGTCGAGGTTCGTTATCCGGACGGCGACTACTTCATCAGGCGACCTGTACGACGGGTTGACAGGCCATACCATAACTATGAGACTAGACAGCCACAACGAGAGCAGAGCGTGTTCCCTCAACAAGGAATAGTTCAAGGCCCTTCGGGCTATGACTTGAATCCTGAAGCAGATCCTCATATTCTGAGTCAGCCTGCTCTCAGGCCTAATTATAACGACCACAACCCACGATATCCTTCCTCTACTACAGGGGGAACACCGGTGTACCATGGGAACCAGCGATGATTTACTCAATGCGCTTCAATGTTGCAATGGAGGAAGGATGACACTAATTAACTAGTCCCGATTCGTGTATATATATATATATACAAGGCACTGCAACATCGTGTGTAAAATGTCTTTCTTCAGTTGAAGTCGGTACTACCCTCAGCCAGTTTAGTGAACGTATTCATTATTTGACAGATATTATAAAGTAGTACATTGTGTGTATTCTGCTAGGACGACGAGCCGAGTTTGGTTTGCTTTTTTACATACATCCATCCGTACATACAAGCCCTCCTCTTGTATTCCGATCCCGTCTTCTCGTTAGAGCCATTATCAGAAACTAAAGCTGAATGTGGCCGCAATTCCAATGCCAGTTGGTGATGTACAAGATAAGAGAAAAAACGATGATAATGAAAAGAACAAAATTACGACACTCTTTTCTTCTCTCGTTCCTCTCCTTTGTTCTGCTTCTCCTTCTCTGCTCCATTGAGGAGCAGAGCAGTCAAGATTGGTTCAAGAGCCCGAGCCCTTGACCAAAAGCGATCGACATTGTTTGGTGTTTCCAAGTTATGTTCCGCCTTTCTCCTTCGAGTCTATCCTTCCATCCGTATATGGCTGTTACTGGTCTTTCTTTTCTTCATTATTGTCAGGTTCAACGGGACGCTGTCGCATAGTGACCTTTCTCCAGAAACCCATAGATCAAAATCAGTGCTGAATCTACAACACCTCGCCAATGATCTTAGCGGCCTCGCGGTAGGTTTGAAGCAGGCGCTCGCACTTCTCACGCTCCTTCTTGACGCCGTCATCCTCGTAGAGGAGCTCCTCGAAGAGAGATTCTTTGTAGAGCTCGCTGACGAGGCGGTTCTGAACGACGTCCTTACAGTGGTTGACAAGGAGATGCATGACAGCTTTGGGGACCTGGTCGGCGATGGACTCGCGAACAATGTTGAAGTAGGAAGAGATAAGAGCTCGGATAAGCTCCGTCTCCATGGCCTCGCGATCTGTCATAGCTGGCTCCGCGGATTCACCCTGGTGGTGGGGGTTAGTTTCGTGTGAGAAGAGGAGACCGGGCACCTGTGGATCCTCGGAACTTACCATCTGGGATGCCAAGCCGTAGTTCTTCCCTGTTCTATCGTACAAGTCGTCCTCGGGGGCCATTGTTGTCGCTGTAGATGGCCGGTTGAACTCCCTCTCCCGACGCACAATAGGGAAGCTAGTCTCCGAGTTTTGGCTGATATGTCGTCCGTTAGGCATATTGGGCATGGCGCCAGGGCTGGGAAGGGGAGCGCCAATGGTCTGGCCATCCTTGCCGAAAAAGTAGTTCAAGAAGGAATCTCGAGCACCTCCAAGTCCCTGTTGGTTGAGTCGGGCGGGTGAAGCTGAACGAAGAGTGCCGTTTAAATGCGTTGCGTTCATAGTGGCAGCAAGGCTCGAGGTTCCGTTCTCGCGGACTGAAAGAGAAGGCGATATGCTTCGAGGAGGCTTCGTGGCCTTGGTTCTTCCTGACTTGGTCTTCTCAGGCTTCTCAAGAGGGCCACTGACGCCATCCTCATTTTCAGGGCCATCGCCCTCGGCCTCAAGCTCCTGCAGACGCCGCTTCTCTCGGCGCTCGCGCTCCTCCTGGATCAGCCTTTTCCTTTCTCGCTCCTGCTTTGCACTAACTACGTTACTCATGGCGGCGGCTGCGCCAAGGAAGTTAGGGTGATTAGTATTGATATAGGCGCGCTGGATGGAGATGAGTGATTCGACATATGACGAAGCAGGACCAAGACGCTCACGGAGCAAGTCTGAGACGGTCTCGATGAGTTTGGCCTGAAGTCTGGGATATCGTGAAAGCTCGGTGGAGCCACATGTATGGCAAATCTTGATCAGCTCTTCGTACACAAGTTCAACACAACGTTGACTAGGAATTTCCAGAAGCTTGATCTGAGGCTTCACCAGAAGATCGAAAGCCATCTCCGGCACAAAAAGACTGGGCCGGGGTCCAGTAGAGTTTCGGATTGCCGTCCGGATGTCGAGGGCGGAGAGGTTAGATGTAGGGTCGATGGTGTCAAGTGCGCTACCGAAGACAGAATTGAAAATATAGTAAATACGGGCACCGCCACATAACTCCTTGGTGGAAATTTCGGTCGAGGTACCGTCAATGGAGGAAATGAAAGAGTTGGCGAAGCGCGTCATTTGCTGGAGGATGAGAGAGCCACGGTGCTCCTTTCCGCTAAAATGCATGTCACCATAACTGGCCAACTCCTGCTGGGTCTGCCCCATAAGGGTATTAAGTCGAGCTTTGATGTCGGGCAAACGCTCACGGATATGACCCATCAGAGTAGTGTTAAGGGTTTTGGCCAGGTAGTGAGTGCCACATCGAATGGAGATGTTACGATAGGCAGGATGGTGCTTGAAAAAGTCAGCCTCAGCCTGGAGAGCATCCTCCATAGGCTTATTTCCTTGAATATCCTGCTGCGATCGATTGACGACGCCGATAAAACCAAGCTTTAGAGGATAGACGCGGCCTGAAAGAATATCTAGAGCATTTGTGCCATGATCCATGAGGTCAACCTTTGTCAAGACACCAATAGTCCTTCGGCCAAGGGGGTCAACATGGCGGGCGAGTTTGAGGGCTTCCGAGTTAACGATATCAACGTTGGCGGGAGATACGGCGAGGATAATACTGTTGGGCTTGGCAATATATTCGGAAATAAGGTTTCGAGTCTGCTTCTCAATATCGGTAGGCTGGTCGCCAATGGGGACCTATGGATGGGCTTTGATCAGTAATGTCCAGGGGGTAAAGCAGAGCTCAAGGTCATCGAGATTGGAAAGAGCAGGAAACTCACCTTGGTTAGTCCCGGCAGATCCACTAGGGTCAAGTTGAGAACATGAGGAGAGTAAATCTTGAGGTTGATGGGTTGTCGGTTGATACCCTTGTTGTTGCCGGCAACTCGGGATGTCTCGTTCTCAATTTCGCGCTTGACATCGCCAAAATCATTGAACCTCCGGTTGGGGATGTGGTGGAACTCTGCCCACTCGGAACGGCGAGCAGCGCCGGGGGATCGATAAGGATCGCTTGCAGGGTCGGGAGCGTTTTCATCTTCGGTAACGTTGATGAGCTGAAGGATCAGGGGACGACGAGTGCAGATGCCGGCTCCGCGCGGTAGAAAGTCTCGACCGACGATATTCTCAAGGACAGAAGATTTGCCTGCAGATTGGGAGCCGACAACAACCTAAGTAACGGTCAGTCAGTGCCAGAGTAACCAATTCAGGTAGCAAAAACCGCATACGATCTGAGGGAGATCCAAAGAGTCACTGCCAATGGTATTAAAAACCAAGTCTTGCAGCTTGTTGACCGTGGTGAGCAGATCCTCGCCGAGAGCAGCCATGGTGATAGGAGTCCAATTTTGTGACGAGCGAGTTTGACAGATACCGATGACAGAAACAACAGGACAGGACAGGACAGGACAGTAGAGTCTAGTAAAGCGTCCGTCACGAAACCCAAGACAAACACAAGGACACGGAGGATATTTCGAATAATGCGCGCGTTGTCGCTAAATTCAAAATCCGTCGTCAGTTCCGGGAGTTCATGCGGTTCGGTCTGGGAGGCTCAGGCTCGGGCTGAGGATGGCTTTGCTTTGCTTTGCTTCCTTTGCGTAGTGGAGTCGAGAGTACTTTTGGGGTGATTCACGTGTATTTGCATAATGTTCAACCACTCCCGGGCAGGTTAAGGTAATGTAGGTACCTAGCACCTATTTTTTAGGCCTTGTAATGCCTGGCTCTAGGCCGCTTTACTGGCTTCATCGGAGGTTTCTCGGCTGTGAGGTACCTGCCTTAGGTAGACAAGTTCGAGAGTGTCTTAGTACCTTACTGACCGCTTTCACACCTGATTTACTCCATCGTTGCGTTGCAGAGGCAGTGCCACGTCACCAGCCACACCTGATGATGTTGTTATCCACCACAAGGTGCTTTAACGAGGTTCGCCACAAGTTGCCTGGCTTTTCTACTGTACTAAAGGAACATGAAGAAGGCAATAGATGCACTAGAAATCAGTCCAAAGACCAGTGAAGATACGGAATCATGAGTACTTTCGGCAGCCCCGGCCCTTTGCCAACTACAAAGCCGACACCGTGAGTTTAGCATTGCGCACTGAGAATAATTCACTGAACAGTTGTGTGCTTCTGAGCAGACCACAGCGTGGAAGCTTTCCTCTCGATCATGATGGTAAGTGGACCGTACTAAATAACACATTCAATGGAAGAAGTTTGACCAAAGTAATTGCAGGCGAGTGCAAGACTTACATGACAAAGTATCTTTCATGTATGAAAAAGGTGCGAGGTCTAAATGATGAAGAATGTCGCGACCTTGCAAAGGCATATCTATCATGCAGAATGGACAGGTGAGCATATAATTCTTTGACTTATGACGCATACACGTAGGTAAATATCTCGGAGCAAAGCGGGCTAATAGCGACGGGTATTTTAGAAACTTGATGGCTAGGGACGAATTCAAGAACCTTGGTTTTACAGAATCTCCACCTCCTTCAGCTGAGAAAGCGACGCTAGAGGCTGATAAAGGAACCAAGGGGGTAAAAGAGACTGATTAATATCTCTTCCATTAATTACCTAGCTAGGTAGGTATGGGAACTCTACAACTCAAGGAGCCTACTGCCTTATGTAAAGACATTGAGGCTGATACGGACTACAACTCCTTACTGGGGTAGCATTTGAGCAAATGAGAGCAATACACATCAAACCTCCAGTCCCCGCTTCAACTACTGTATCATAAGAACCTAGCAGATGGCGGTGGAAGATTTTCCACTATAGGAACTGCCGTATACTTACTTAAGTGTTCCTTGCACCTTGCAAAGCTTCCAACCCATAAAAAAAAATCAATGAGATCATAAGTTTTCGTATTCCTGTCTCATACTTAGACAGAGACTTTTGTTGCTGGTGGTGATGCCCTGACGCAACCAAACCAGCCGTCTAACATCACGTTGCCTGGTCAACCCCAGCCCGGCTCGATTTGCGACCACCATTAAAACTATCGACCACTACTTCATAGTATAGCTATCCCTTATCACTCTCTATACCTTGTCGAAAGCCTTCTTATTTACCACCTTGACCACCTCTTTGGCCTTTTTCTCTAACGGACAGAATATTCTTCCTCCATAACGTATAAATATCTTCCCTCATCTTCTGGCAAAGATGCCAGGCACAGCGAGGATGATGGAACCGAAGCGCAAGGTGACTCCTCCGTCGCCTTCTTACATGACAGACGAGCAGTTCGGTATGACACACGAAATTGAGTATGGTGGCGAAAGTCCTTGGCTAATTTGTCCCTTTGCTGAATAGCCTCCTACCTCGCAGGTCTTCGGTCAAATCGAGTCACCAGACCTGGAGGTGCAAGACCTCAACCAGCTGGTGCCCGTCCAGTTCCCAGCCGCTCAAGTTTGCACCGCCATAGTACTGGCCGATTCACGCCTGATCTTGCTTCTCCTCCCGAGAGCGCACCACCCATTCTTGACCGTAAGGACTCAAAGAGCCCTAGCGTTGCTGGTGGCAGTCTTGCCTCTAGATACTCTACCATCAGCAGAAAAAGCCCAGACTACTATCCAACATCAGCTACAAACCCTTTGAGGCCATCGGACGTTGTTCCCTCAGCCACATACATGGAGCGAGGTCAAAGATGGATGGAGAAGGAAGAGGCAAGCTCATTGCGCGACGCAATGGAGGAGATGGACATAAGAAAGAGTACAAAATCGCCCGTTCAGGAGACTCCTGAGGATGATACTCGTCTATATAATGCTGCTCTTGATGAAGCTGCTGAGCTTGTCTGGCAACATCAACACGGCACACCTTCTCCCCGCCCTGACGGGCCATACCGCTATAAGCCACACCTCAGAAAGAATAGCTACGCCCATGCTCGTACTGCTAGTGTCGGTGGTACGCGATCATGCTCAGGCAGTTCTTCAGATGGTGAGGGCACCGAACGTGAAAGCCGGCCTGAGTTAGAGCAGAGGCAACCAAGCGTGCAGTCGAATCACAATAACAAGACATATGGCAGCATTGGTCGTTCAGGCAAGACCCCAGAGCAACGACGCCAGGGAAGTCTGAAAAGAAACATTAGCGGGGAAGTCGGTCGTCCCTTTTCTGAAGATCAGATTTGGGAAGAACCCGAAGTTTTAACTTCAAATAACATGAGCCCTTCTGGTCGAACATCACCGGAGAAGCTTGGCAACCGAGCTCAGACAGCTACAAACCGTGTCCGCTTCGAACCTCCACGGGAAGAAGAAGAAAAGACAAAGCCCCTCGAGCGAGTTGAAATACACCGCAATCCTCCCACGCGCTCTCGCAATCCTCTCTATACAAGAAACCGCTCCAACGACGGCTCCGTCTCTGTCAATGACAAGGTAGAGAGAAAGAACGGCATGGAAGTTCGGAGTCAGGACATTCGTGCGGCCACGAGCATGCGCTTAAAAGATCGCAGCCCAAACCTCCCGGAACCCACAGCCGTCAGTGACAGTCCGGGACGGCCCATTGTAAGCTTCGACGCCAACTGGAAAGCCCCGGACGAGTCCACTGATACCACCCCAGACCGGTCGCTCCCGGCAACCCCCAGCAGATCCTCCTCCTCCTTCGCCCAGCCGGAGAAACCCATGGTGGTACCTAGTATCGTTGTGGCGGAGGAAAGTTCGCCGATGCCCAGGACGCCGACAGGAACGAAAATCCCGTCGATCTGCGTAAACGAGACATCCCATAGCCCTAGAGGCTCCGTACCTTCGATCAATGTCCCCGGTATTGCTATCGATGAGGCTCCGGGTAAGGGAGGCAGCATTCCTGCGATCGTGACCCCTGACAGCATACCGACTTCACACTCCCGTCCGCTACCTGATCCCGTTGCCAGGGGAGCACCCCGTTCTGCACAAAAGCCTCGTGGCCATTGGTCCCCAGCGCCTGGCAGCAGTAGACGAGCTGTCACAATTTGTCATGAATGTGGCATGCCCATTGAAGGGCGTTTTGTGGCCTTAGCGGGAAGCAATGAACGATTCCATCCGCAGTGTTTCAGCTGCTATACTTGTGGTACTAACCTACAGGCGATGGAGATTAGCCATGAGCCTGATCACCTTCGCCAGGAGCGGCTTGATCGCATCAAACGCCGCGCAGCTGGTGAGATACTCGAAGAGGAGCCGGGCAAAACGATGGCCGAAGACGGAGATGAGCGTCTACGTTTCTTTTGTCACCTCGATTGGCATGAGCGGTTCGCGCCGCGTTGCAAGCACTGTCAGACCCCTATTCTCGGTGAGCACATTGTCGCTCTTGGAGCTCACTGGCACTATGGCCACTTCTTCTGTGCCGAATGTGGTGACCCATTCGAACATGGCATGACACACATTGAGAAGGATGGTTATGCGTGGTGCATCAACTGCCAGACGAAGCGCACCGAACGACGAGCGCCGAAGTGCAGGAAATGCCGTACAGCTGTTATCGGACAGTATATCCAAGCGCTAGGCGGAGAGTGGCATGAGCATTGCTTCCGATGCGCCGAGTGTCAGGGCGGTTTCGACGACGGCCAGATCTTCACTAAGCATGTGCCTGAAGGCACTATCGTGCTCTGCACTGGATGCCGGGCTATGGAACTCAAAGCGTAATGATGATGATGTGTGTGATTTCGGCGTGCGTGTTTTGATTTCTGCATTCTTCTTTCGTGGTTGGTCTGTTTCCCTTCAGTTTTGCCGGTCGGCATATGGTTTGTTTTGTGCTTCTGATTTGGTCTTCAGAGTTCTTCCAGGGGATCGGCGCGCTCAACGCTCAACTTGATCATGTAAATTGTCTGGTTGGAACATTTTGGCCATAAGGCAAAATAGACACGGCGCGAACCGTGGGTACGTGATTTCGACTTTAAAATGGCCAACACACGCTTCGGTTCTGTCTGCTGCATATCAAGTTTTTTCCCGATTTCTGTGTGATCATGACGCATTGTTGTTGTTTTATAAACGTTACCCTAAGAGCGCGATTGGACGAGCGCATTCTCTATCAAGCCAAAGCACATAGGTCGTTCGTACCTCTGCAGCGGGAGATAAAATAAAAACATGCAATTTACCACACAAGTCACAGCGGGAATAGAGGGACAGCGAGTTGATCAGGTAGTGTTTTGTCTGTCGTAAATCATTCGTCGACTTGTTGTTTCAGTCTTCCTCTCGTCCGATGTACGCAAAGCCAAAAGTACAACCAGGAGTAATCGAAATCCAGTTCAAGAACATCATCCTTGGGTGTTCATCTCTTTTGGGATCTTCCTCCTGGTAATTCTTCCTCGAAAATCCCCCTCTCCGTTACTGTGTAGATCCGCCCACCTGCTCCTGGTGGACCTCAAGGGTATCACCATCCTGCATCTCGAGCTGTGTGATGTTACTTGTCAGCATGTGTGATCTCTCCCGGAAGTTGCAGTAGGGAATGGCTTGAGCATAGGGATCAAATGCCCTAGTGTACGATAGAAGAGCGAAAACGTACCGCATCGGGCGTATCGGTGGGTTGGACTCGCGTGCCGTCAAAGAGAAATCGCACGGAGCTGGTCGCCTTTCCCTGGCGCTCGCAAAAAGCGCCCATAAGCTTCTCGAGCTTTGTAGTGCGCTTGATCTTGAAGAAGACCTCGTTGTTGTTGTCGGTGACCTTGATGTTGAGGTGCTCCGAGTTGGCGGGTGCCTGCTCGCCAGGGGTCCCGTTTTCGTTCTCGTTGGACATTTTGAATTAGTCTCGATAGTATCTATGCACTTACGACGAAATAATGTCAGCGCGTGATTCGAGATGAAGTGCAGGAGAGAAGGTGTAGCAAGACATCGCAAGAGTCAGAATATTACCTTTGCACGATGGTCGTTGAGGGTAAGTTGGGCAAGTGGGTGTGATGATCGCGTTATGCACGTTTGGCCCGCGGGACGTAAAGTGGCGAGCTATAGGCGGGTTGAGGAATAAATAAAGATCAGGGCCAGAGTGCGTGTGCAAGAAAAAAAGGATGATCAAGTTTGTTGGTGGTGGGAAGTATAAAAGACGATGGTGGGTGATGAGCCTAGAGAGAGGGATTGGATGGAGGGCAACCAACATCTAGTTGTCTATCAGACTTCGTCTCAGCGTTTCAGCACTCTCAAGACGCTACAACACAGCACAGTTCACTTGAAAATTTAAGTGGGCGAATGGAAAGAGCACAACCTTGGAGCGGGCGGGGCCGAGAAACGAATGACTGGCTTTGATTGGCTATCCACCGCTCTGATCAATATGTAAGATGGTGGAAGCTACTAAGCTACCCACCCCAATGGAAACCCATGCATAAGGTACGCCGCTCGATCGTGGTCGTCGACGATACTCCTCGTACCCTATACCGAAAACGTAGGGTTGGTTGCTGGAAGCTTGGTATACTCAATCACAACCCCATTTAACTGTTGGATATTCATGAAACCAGGACATTGCATATCTTATTTATGGGACTTAAATATGATTGCAGATATTGTGGTGATGGACGTACTATTCATAGCCACACAGACTAATATCACTATCCAGTCAACTTGATAACTATTATATGGACCTACCTACTAACCACAAGGTACCTAGGTATATATTGGAATACTGTGGAAAAGAGCGTATTTCTCCTCTTCCTAGCCAGTAGTGGTTGGCCAAGGAAGCATGACATCAGTCTTCTCCATTTGATCCACGTTCAACTCTCCCTTTCTTCCATCATCTTGGATTGTTAATATCAGACTATCATTCGTTATTCTTACACAAGAGACAAAAGCGTCTTCTTCAGTTCACATGCCTATTGGACATTGACTTGGTACCATATTGATCCGCAAAACCGCCGTATACTGCCAATTATCATACTATACACGATAATGGTTTGTCTCTCTCGACAAATTTCAGAGTAAACGCTTGGGAGAAGCTAATAGGCATGGCCATAGGCTCTGAAAGATGATGTCGAGGCTAAGCCTGCTTGTCATCCTCGTGCAGTAAGTTGCAAAACCCAAGATGTTGAAATGGCCGCTGTGACTGACACCTGTGCAGTGTGCAATTCAAAGTATTTTCTTCAGATACAATAACAAAAGATGGAGACAAAATGCTGACCCAAATACTACAAGACTGCCTTACCAGCAATGGCTACAACGAAGCCAAGTGCCAAACCGCAATCAAGCGGCTTTACGAATGCTGTGAAGCTTTTTACGAACGCTACGGTGAAGATGCGTCTACTGTGAGCTGCCCGAAGCCCAATCTGCTTAAGCTCAAAATGAAGCAACTTCGGGAGGAAGCAAAATGATCTGTAACGCTCGTCTTTGGTGTGTCCGCCGGTTTGGGAAACGCTGGCAACTTGAATGATGAGCGCCGAATTTCTTCTAGGCGATCGTTGAGCACGCGAGAGGCCTCATGGACCTGAACAAGCATTGAGGGCCTGTTCCGAGACTCTAATACGAATGCCGATGACATTATGATAGAGAAGAAGAGAAAAGAAAATTAAATTTCCTGTTTGGTGGAGACGTACTTGAACTAGGACAGTGTCGAGTGCGAATTCACCTGATAATGCACTGTACAATATGCGCGCGTGCAATCGCGGCTGTTTTCTCTTTAGCGCAAAAGTCTGTAGTTTGCTCAAAAGACCAGTACTACCTTTCGCAGTTTGGATTCATCGCCCAATGAGAAACACCGATGCAGGAACAGTACGTACCGCCGAGCTAGCTCTAACCAGCACGCCAGTGAAGCAGCAACCAAAACAATTCGTCCAGATTATTTGGTTCTGCCTGAAGTATTAACCTGCACAAGCATCTCTAGCAAACCTCACTAGCATAATCCTTCCTTCATTTTCACGACTCCGATACACGCGACTTAATACCTATACCCATATCGGGCATGTTCACGACATTGATCGATCTTTACCTTTGACCCGTCGGCCGAAACCTGCCGAAAAGGGTTGCTTGCTCCATCGCGCTGTGTACTAAACATACATTCGACTTGACATTCCCCAAGACAGACCAACTTGAGCCGCTGAGATGGCGCCTGTCGAGCCTGAGAAATTTCTCTCTTATGAAGCCGGGCCCGAGGTCGAAGAGTTCGCCAACGCGCTTGACGACTGTCTCTCCCCTCCCCTCTCGAACGAAGAACGACGAGAACGAATCTTAGACCTACCTCGAAAATACTACGAGAATGCCCTTCGACGCCTAGCACAGGTTCGACCGCGCATGATGCGCAATGGACAGGACGATGTCGATATGGATGCAGACGACGATGCTGCTAATAGCAACCCTGCCTCAGCAGAGCTTGTCAAGCGTCTCGAGAGGGAAGCGCAAACATGGGATCTATTACGCAGGCTCCTTCCGCTGAGATATGCTACTTCTGATAACGGACAGAACGTTTCCAAAACTGAGCAGAGCTCCATGGATTCGGGAGATCTGCTCAAGATTTTCCTGGCGAGTGATCCATCAGCGCGCGAACGACAAGCCGTCATACAGTGGCTTCAGAACAATGCTTCTTCTGGACCAGATATCGACGAGCTTGCGCGTGAACTCCAGCAAAACGCCGACCGGGGAGATATCATCGCTCACGGCTGGCTTCACACTCGCTCCTCAATCAAGCTTCGGAAGAGCGTCACAGCTTGGCCTCATCTTCTGGATCGCCAGTCGCCAGCTATTGCGACCTCATTTCACAACTCAGATGGCTCACCTCTTGTGACCCAGCTGGACCCAGACGCTGCGACTCGTCAGGGACGAAAACTTGAACCCCAAGATGAGTACTTTGAGCGTGCCATTTGGCTGGGTTGCTGGGAACATCTCCGCCGAGGATCAAGCCTATGCACTATCCGTGAATGGTGCCAAGAACGAACCGAAATGTGGCGGGCTATTTCGACCTCTGCCGTACTTCTTTCAGCCGACGACAGCCAGGAAATGACCAACACAAAACCAGCATCACTTGCTCTATGGCGACGAATGTGTTTCAGCTTGTCTCGATCTGGTGGTTGTGATGACTATGAGCGTGCGGTATATGGTGTTCTATCAGGAGACATCCCGAGCGTCGAGAAAGTTGCCCTGAACTGGGATGATTTTCTCTTCGCGAACTACAACGCATTACTTCGCACACAGCTCGACAATTACATACTTGGACAATGTCCATCCGATGTTGCTTCAAACCTTACACAATCCTTTCCTTCATTTGACGCTGTTCAATTTCACGGTGAGCCAAGAACAGTTGACATGCGTCTGGTCCGAGCTCTGGAATCCAATCCTCAGATCAAGGATGAAGCGAACGAGCCCAATAAGGCGTTGCAGGCATCCTTGATTTCTAAGGAAATTGGTCAACATCTTTATCAGCAAGGCTTGGTCATTTCTTCTGGCGCAAGTCA
Organism: Fusarium sp. NRRL 66896; assembly: GCA_014824405.1. Lineage (NCBI taxonomy): Eukaryota > Fungi > Ascomycota > Sordariomycetes > Hypocreales > Nectriaceae > Fusarium > Fusarium sp. NRRL 66896. The sequence continues at coordinate 12,706 of JABEER010000433.1, read as the reverse complement.
AAACGAGTCGACACTCTACAGACGGGAGCCTACGAAGCTAGAGGTAAATAAGGAGAGGTTCTTTCAGTCTACACAGCACTACGGCCTCCGGATCGTTGCACATATCTATCTCCTCATTAACCTCATGGATAAGCTGGACTCGAAGGATGATTCGCTCGCCCCTGCCTTTTCTCCTCCTGAAGTGAGACGTTCCCAACAGAACCTCCTTGCCGGGTACGCGAACTATCTTCGCCTGGCCCAGTTTCACGAGTTAATACCTCTTTACTGTTCGATTTTGGACCCCCCCCGGTCATACGAGGTGCTCAGCTACAACCTCATTCGCGAAAAGCAGGCGAGCCGACGTCTATTGCAACTCAGACTTATTAAGAAAGCTGGCATCGACGTGCTGGAGTTTGTCAAGACTCAGGTATGGCTTATGTTCGATGATTTGGGTCCGGCACAGCAAGGATGTCCTGCCAAGGAAGCATTCAGTATCATTGAGCCTGGCCCACCTACTTCACGCAGTGGTCGCCCTGTGAGACCCGACTTCTTTGGCGATGATGAGAGATTCGTTGACCAGGCACATGAGAATCTCATCCGATCACTAGAGTGGCTCGTACTGGTGCAAGAAACATGGCCCAACGTGTTCTCTATGGGAACCAAGATCTACAAATTCTTCTTGCGTGAGTTATTTTCCTTCAAGCACTCAGTAAAAAACTGACAACGCCACAGGCAACATGCACCTCAGTGCTGCTCGCCAATTGATGAAGCGAGTTCCATTTTCAGAGGTCCTGCACGCAGCTACAGAAGAAAGTGGTGACGAGATGGAGTTATACGAAGATATTCCCGAGTTCTGGGCTAGGCAACTTGATCGGAGAGGTATTCGTGATGTGACACCGCAACAAGCACTCTCAGACGCCCGAAATTTCCGTGAACTAGAGAATCTGGTTCGGGCCCTGGATAGTTTGGAGACAGTCGCGTCGTTAGCCGAGCTTACAAATGAGTACGCAACACACGCTCGAGCAGACAAGGCCATGATGCTAACAAAATACAGGGACCAGAAGAAGAAGCGAGAGTTTTGGAATGCTATTGGTGATGAAGTTAAGAACACAAAAGAAAACATGCAGCCTCTTCTCAAGAACTGGCTCCTGGTGGGCATTGAGGGTAAGTGGGCCCCTATCATCAGATTATATCTCAGTGCTAACAGACAAATTAGAAGGTGATCAAGAACTACGGGATCTCCGTCAGGCATATCTCCCCGAAACAGTTCTAGCATACGTTGGCACGCTGCACTTTGCTGGTACTGGCTTGTCTCGAGACAACCTCCTGGAGTGTATGGAGCTTGCTTCCATCATTGCAGAGCGCGACTCAGATCTGTCGGTTGCGTTCGTAGAAGCTGGAAGAATGAAGGAGCTGGTGGAAGTCTTCGCTGCCAGCAGCAAGGCATTGGCCATCAGCACTGGTGAAAAGAGAACCGCGAGCACTGGCAGCAAGAAGCTGCGAGAGATGGGTTGGTCTCGGGATCTGTGGTCTGTCAAGCCATGAGAGAGTTCCTTCCATTCTGTTGTCACTCGTATCTGTTGACTGACTGACTGCCGAGTTGTTATTTCGTTGTCTGGGCGTTGACTTCCGATAAGTACCCACGGATTTATCATTTTCAGTTGGTGGAGACGGGCATGAATTGTAAAACAGGGGGGGGGCACGATGCTCGGAAAATGGTACATAGGAGGAATTGAGCCCACGAAGAAACTTTCTAGATTTCAATAAGTAGATCGAGTTATTGAGAACAATTGACTGATAATAAGAAGACGTATTCATGCTGCGATATTCCACTTTCTTTAGTGCATTGAGCTTATTCCGAGATTGCTTGTCGATACCCGAAACATGGGGGCTAGGCCCATGACACAATTGGCAAGAAGCTCCCCACTTCAGACCTGCATCTTCCAACTCCAACTCAACGTGAACTTTACGGCAACTCGTTATCACATATACCACGAATTACTCCCCAATAACAAAGAGCGCACCGAGGCGACAACCCCAATGGCAAGCTTCGCATCTGATATGCAGGGCGCAACCCCTCCCGTCCTTCCTCCCAAACCTGGCAGCCATGAGACGAGTCGCATTGCGACACCGACCTCATCCGGCGTACCTCCACCGTCCGAAGGCCGCATTCTCTCCAACACTGTGAACCACGCGCCAGCATCGATCCCCGACCCAGGCGACCAATGGCTCCCTCAGATTCTGCAGGACAAGTCGTATGTAATATCCCAACCGCAAGATTGCACTTCTAAATTCTGTGGCAAGAAAACAAGATCTAGCTGAACTGCTTGGAAACCCAACTCTCCTCAACGCATTAACGCACTCTCCTGAATCCATTCACCCTTCCCTCCTTGTATCGCATCAAGCTCTATCCGCCGCACTCAACGAAAACATCGAGCTCGCTGGTCAACTCACAGACATGGAAGCCCGGCTATCCCATCAGCGCGCATCGACACAGGCACAACTTCTCTCAACACACACTCTCGAGCGACAATGGCGCCAGAAGCAGTCTGACATGGATCACGCGCTGGCGCCCTTTTCACCATCAGCGTTATACCAGCAGCTGGGGCAGGGCGTCCAGGAGCAGGCATCGGTGTGCGAGGCTATGGAGGAGAGTTTCCTCGACGGAGAAGGAGAAGGAGTATCGGCGACGGAGCGGGAGGTGACTGATTGGGTGCGTAGATATAGAGAGGCTAAGGTCCAGTACTATTTGAGGCAAGAGAGGAAAGAGAGATGGGACGAGGGACGTGTCGGTGGATGGAGATGAATAGTTCTAGGCGTTTATACGGCATGGGCGTTGGCGCATGACACTGTATTTCATTGAACTTTCAGCCACCCGATCTTACCTGATATAGATCATCAGCGCTTACGACTTACGACACCAAATTATAAGCTGGACAGTTGCCCCAGCCCTATAGATGATTACCCTAGATTCGTCCTCTTTGACGCCGGACATTGATTTATAGTAATACAAACTGTCATATGCGATGTAGCTGGGACGGATATGCCGTCGAATGCTTCCCACTTATAACCAACGCTCGCTTATACAACACGGGTATCTATGTCATTGACTTTGAAAGCTGCACAAATTTGCTGATCCTCTTAATGGCGCCATGGGTAATAAAAAAGCTCGCATCTCACTATCATAGAGCGCTGAAAGGACTCTTCTTCATGTCCGGACTGCGGGGACTCATGGGCAGAGCAAACAGATCATCGTCGTCATCTCGCCGTAGAGGTCTGACAGGGGCCGAGACAGCTGTGGTAACGTCGCCATGTAGTGCTGCATTAAGCGAGATGGGACCTGTAGGCGCGTTGCTGGACATGGCCTCATGAGACGACACAGCAATATCACGCCCTCTGGGTTGGAACGGGTGGGATTGGCTAATGGGGCTCATGAAGGTGTTTGCTTTTAGGAGAGAAGTCAGCTTATGCACTGGAACCGGGGCAATGAATCTCAAATACCTGTCGTGCTCGGTGTTAGATCAGCAGGTGATGTGGCCAGCTTGAGACCTTTGAGCTTATCCCCCAAGCGGCCCGTAGGTGAACGGGTGGCTACAGGACGAGGCATCGAATCACTAGGAAGTTGCGGCGTGTTGATGAAGGTGTCAAGGATCCATTGCCTCTCGGCGAGGGCCATCTCAACACCCACACCCTCAGCATTATTGCGAAGCTCGGCAGCCACCTCCCGATCTATGGCTGCCAGACGTTGACGAGCCCATAGTGTGTGCAGGACACCCCGATTGCCTGGATCAGCGGCAAGGCCTGGTGGGAAGATGGCCGGAAGTGGTTTGAGGATCAGACTGGGTGAGCCAGGCGGTGTGATAGTGACCGTCGAGGGGACCGTGGCATCAGCGGGGAGCAGGAAGAATACACGGCGACGATGTTGACGAGACGAAGACGCAGGAGCAGTGCCTGCATCTGAGTCTGGCTCAGGATCGGCAGCAGGGAGGTTAGTAGACTTCCCCGGCCACGACACTTGCCAACATGTTCTGTTGATGCTGTCCACCGGAGCAGAAGCCGGAGTCGGCTCCGCCGCGGAGATGCGATCGGCAGCCGAAGCGGATTGTTCAACGGAGATATCGGCAGGAGGATCGGCAGATGCAGCGGGGCCCCGAACGGCATCGGGATACCACTCCACCATAAGAACCTTTGTACCAGCATCACTGAACTCGAAGCGGGCTAGGTGCTGGGCCTCCACAGAAGGGACGATAGGGGCTTCACCGGCAACGACAGGTGCTGATGCTGATGCTGATGCGGATGAGGATCCAGGCCGAGAAGAGCCCGAAGATGGGTCAGTCGTCATGGCTTAGGGCGACTTGCTCGTTATGGGGGAAGCGGAAAGGTCACACAGAAGAAACGATAAGCTCCAGAATAAACGCTGCTGATTGCAGCGGCTCCGTATTCGAGCGGTAGAGTATGGAGATGGAGATGGAGATGGAGATGGAGATGGGGACGTGGATGGGGATGGGGGTTGAGGAGGCGGAGAAGGGGTCGAAATCTGGGCACTTTTGATATTAGCCCGATAGCTTTGTTTCGACTTCGTTTTGGTCTCGCTCTTTGCTCTGTCCCTCTACAACTGGCTTCGGCTGGGTTGTTGCTGTCTTCTCGGTCACTTGCGCTTTTGCGTTTTTTTCAGGGTCCCGCTCCTTCTCGGACCGAGACGAGGTTATTTCGGTGAATAAGGTATCAAAGAATTGAGGTAGATTGGTTTAGTAAAGTACGGGAAGGAGGCACCGGACACATTCCGCGATGCAGCCGGAACTGTGTCGGGAGCTATGTTAAAATGGCTTGACTTTGAACGTCTCTGACGAGGGTAGGCGACGAGTCAGAGGGGAGGAGACGGCGGTGGCGGTAGTGGCGGGGGAGTTACCAGTTTCAGGACATTGAGAGAAGAAGGAACATTGGGTTGAGCACGAGATGAGATGGAACATGACATGACATGGTTGTCAGCTTCTAGTTTTTGAACGGTTATTACATGAGAGAGGAGAAGTTGAGGGGGGAAAGAAGTGGACTGAACGCGGGATGGGACGGAATGGACTTGGGGAAATGCTGTGTACGCGTCTACCTCCAACCATTAGTAGTAGCCATATCTACAGCGCAGCAACGGCGGCGGATTGCACGGAAGGGGAAGCTGTTTCAGAGACGAGAACAGACGATCCAATCATTCCCTTGAAGTACTTGATAGGAACCTGTTTGTTGGAAATGGAAGCAAGATAGAACACATAGAGAAGCGCATACCTACCTAAGCTCATCAGTAACCTTACCAGTTAGGTGCTTGGTAAGTCAAGGTAAGGTAGCAGAGAGTTCTTTCATCACTTGACCATCTAAAAAAGGTTCCTAGCCTCCGAGAGCAGGGAGGGAAGGGGGAAAAATTCAGATTGGCTTTACCCAACCTCAACCCAAAACCGGTCTTGTATTTTCGTCTTCCAACGTACAGTAGGTAAGGTAGGTACTCCATCTACTACAGGCTACCGAGTATAGTAGGTTAGTACATTAAAATGTGTGCTAACTGAGGCAGTGCTGACTGTCCTGGCCTGGTACCTTGCCTTACCCTGGTCGTGCTTTGACTGGCTGGGCTGGGCTGGGCTGGAGTTTATCGGTATTATCGGGACGAAAGCCATTTCTTATCGGCCGATTGCGTGACAGAATTGAGACTCAGAGTGATTTAGAGTCATGACTGTATGTCGTCAACAATAACAGCATCTATTGTACAGCCTGAGAAAGAAACTTTCAACATGTGCTGCTGATCTCTACTAGGCATATGGCCAAGTGCCTTTGCAAGTATGAGATAGGTGATCCCAAGACAGTATAGGAATATACCGTGACTTCAAGTTACTTTTGCGTATCGCGTGCCTTGCATTTGATATTCATCCAAAAAATCTCGAACCAATGCAAGGTTTCATTGCAAGAGAAGTTTACTGAGATGTCAATCGAGTAGAGGAAACGTTACAGGTTCTTATGCCAAGGCAGTATCGTCCCAAAAACAAGGCTCTTCTATCGGCGTCTCTATCTATTCCAGGAACTGCCGTAGTCTATAGCTATGATAACTCTACCCCGAGACATTCTATTAGCATAGGTATTGATCCCCTCAACTATCTCTCTATGTACTGTACTCACAGCAATGTCTTGTTTTTCTTGAAGTTGCCAACCAACCAGAAACAAGTCGATTCTCAAGATCGGCGTCAACGAGACACTGAATATTGAGCTTGTCACGGATGGGGCCAGTCCTTCTGCCCAGAACCACCGCAGTAAGGCCGCGACTGATAGGAACACGCCCCCCTCTCAAGCCCAAAGTAGGGTGGGTGTCTCGGGTCCGTTCAGCTGGTCCTCGCATCCACAACCATATTCAGACAACCCCAATTATTTGACTCTCCATTACTCGTGAGATTGCTGAGATTCAAATCTACTATTTTGACGTCGTGTAAGTGATATTAACCGTGTTGATAACATCACTGATATTGTTATATATGATAACGAATGTTGGTCGCTAGGTTTATATTGTCACGCAGAAGCTCCCTCTCACAACGATCGCTCAGTGGCATTCAACTGGACTTGACCGGAAATCTTACTCGCAACGTGGAGAAATGAACCACACATCCACTGACTCCGTCATCATCAATAACCATACTAGTATTGTTGCATCTAAATGAGAATTGGCCCAAAGACAGTTGAGAGTCTCCAGAGTTACTCGAGACATGCATACATACATTGCAACATTTTGGGATATCTTATTTCAAGTCGGATAAGTACAGTACATCCATTTGCGAAGGCCCGTATATGGACAATGCAAAGAGACTGTCGACTTATCTGTATCAAATGAACTCTTCGGTGGACGCGATTCGCACGGCAAAAGCACTCAGCCATTCGGTCTCGAGCTCTTCTACAAAACTCACCTCACTTCGCCTTTGTAACTACCGTATGCAGTTCTCGGCCGGAGAGAGGGTCCTCGGCTTGACTCTGCTACAGATGGATCCACGCAACTCCGGGGGCAGATAGTCTATGGTCCAAGCTTTCCGGTGCCATTGCTCTTGTTCTGGGGATGTCAAGTGAGGTGAGGTGAGGTGAGGTAATTGTAGTTCCTTCAAGTGGTGTTCTCCATGAAATCGTAAAATCATTTTGGGTCTCGTGAGCCGATATCTATGGGTCTGATATACTCGATATGCTATCTCCTTTCTCGGTGTATCTCATATACAAAAGTTATTAATGACAACCTGGCGGAAGGCAGTTTAGGGTGCATTAGCGAAATATGAAGTTTGTATGAGCTTTGAAGATAACTCAAACATCATACTATGGAAAACCTATGACGGAGACTTCGAAATCAGACCTGAGGTGCAAATACAGCAGCTAAGCTGATCCATCTTTGTCATCATCACCATGTAGCATAATCAGGATATTTGGTATCTTATCCAGCTCATCGAAGTTTCTGTCCATCTGAAAATCTTATTTATTGGACCTCCATTCGGTGAAAGACTCGGCCGGCACTTGGATAGGCTATACGGAGGACATCCAATTCGCTCCGACCTGGGCTGTCTCATTGCTTGATCATTGGACCAAATGTTGATGAGGGTAATATGTAAATAAAAGGCCAGGAAGAATAAAAGTGATGAGGGTAAACCCATTCAGAAAAGTCTGACTAAAGCCTGCAAAGACCCAGTTAACACCTATTTTGACCGGCTAAATGCAATCCCTGAAGAATAGACCGAGATATGAACGGGTGGCGGATCCGGTGAAGACCCGGAGAAGAGCCAGTTTAAAGGTAAGCCAAGGGCCAAGACAAACCTAAGTACCTAATGAGAACGCTCCAGCCCAAGCCTCAAAAAAGAGAAGAGATCATGGAAGGGGAAAAATCTCGCTAGGGGTCATTTTCTGAGCTGTCGTCTCTGTTTCCAACGTATCTGTTATGCCGAGTAATAAGGTATTTCCCGTGCAGCGCCACCATTCAATGAGCGGCGAAACAAAAGGTTCCTGGGCCAGTTAATGGAATTGCGAGGTGCTTTTAGTAGAAACTTAGAAATAGCCAAAACAGGCGCTGTAACGTTGTTTGATAGAGCTTCGGGAACAGTCAACGGGAAAGCCATAATCGCAACGCATCTGAACCGCAACGCACCACACAGGAGGCACATGTCGTAGACGCTGCATGGCATGGAACGGATGGGAATAGAATAGGGCCGGCCAATTGGGCCGAGTCGGGAATTTCATTGACGATCATGGGGGATCAAGTGAGTTATCTCGCACTGTGCCTTACTTGCAAAAGTGAAGACAAAGCACTCATAGAAGCACCTCGCACGTACCGTGCAATAACTGTACACTACTATGCACCGGCGTTTTTCTGGAGCGTTGCAGTGGAGGGCAGATGCATCACCAACGTCAGCTGGTCACTTAAGGTACCTGAGAGCCACAGGCAATCCAGGGCCAGAGGAATGCTAATGCTAATGGAAACTGCTGTTGTTTAGGTTGTGGGGAGATTCGCGCAAGGCAGTGGAGAGGTTTCTACGGGCTCCATCGTCATTCTGGGTCTGGGGCTTTTCCTCTCTGCTGCCCAGATTTCCTCTCCAGGAAGTCCAAAGCACCGGGGAGATTCGCTCACGCGGTTTCTCCAGACTGGAGTACACCCACGCATTATGTTAAAAAAGGGGCCCCAATGTCCCCCCACAGTTGCCATGGAGTGTCCTCTCCACAGTTTGGCCGGCCAAACGCCGCTTGGGGCGAACCAAACGTTTGCTTTTTTGGCACCTTAGGCGACCATGAGGTGCGCTAGATATCCAAATTGTCACTGTGATGTGCTGTATTGCCCTGAACTGATGGACAGTCAATCAAACGACACCCCACCATATTAAACGGTCGGTCCGTTCCCCATCGTCAGTCAATACCTGCACAATGGCATCCGGCATGGTCTGGTGCTGGCCAAATCTTTCGTTTCGTTTTATTGTTGTTTTTGCGTCTAGGCAATAGGATCTTCATTGTTTGGCTCCTTACTTTCATCATCAGCCCAACTCATCGGCGCACTTGCACTTGGCGGAATGGGATGTACCTTATCAGTCAATCATCTAATGGAACCTTCTCAAATCTAGGTAATACCCAGAACGGGAAGTATCCAGATAGTTGGGACATTCATACCTCAGCCCAGCTTTTCTTTTTGGATGATCGCCTCAACATGGGATAATACAGTACAGCCCTCATCACGAACCACAAGCTCTACGGCCAGTAAACCTTGAGTCTCATCCGTAGGTATCTATCATGTTCAATGGTTCATTTTTGCCATTCGTCCCAATTCAAGATAGCACCTGCCTCTATAGACAATCATTATCGTCCCGTCTGTGGAGTCGTGGCCCATTTAACTACACACCTCTTCTGGTCTGGAAAAAAAAAAAACGCTCCATCTCACACCCCCTCCATGTCGTTCCATTCTCCCCCGGATTTGTACCGTACGTACCCAAGTATCCTTGTACCTGGAAGTCCCCTTCCTTCTGGAGCCCAGCTAGTAATCACTACGCTCTCTCGCTCTTTCCTTGTACCATTACCCTTCCCACTTTCCCGTTTATCCCACACAGTTCATTCTGTCCTATCCAAACCAACACGAAACACCACGAACTCGCCTTTCACGATATCGATCGACTGCTCTTCCCCCTCGTCCTTCTTATTATCAGCCGTTTTCTTTTGACGTCTGCCCCTCGAACTCGATTTATCTGTGCCTCCGGATCTCCGGTCCGTAGTTTTCGGCGTTCCCGATCGCTCCGTCTCATCAAATCGCTCTTCCTCTCGCCATGTCGAGTATATTTTCATTCAGTGCGCAATAAAGACGGACGTCTGTAGCCATTTAGGCTTGCCCAGCAAAGGCAAAACCGTCCTTTCTAATACGTCGTGGCCCTCGCGCCCTCCTCTCATCGATAGCGTCGAACGTCGCTCGTTTTCTTTTCGACGCCCGTTACCATGGCTCATCATCAAGCGCGGACGATGGCCATGGATCCGCCACATATCACTGAATTTGCTTCTGAGCGTTATTTCGAAAAATTAAGCCAGCTCAATGCTCACCAACATCAGCATCAACCTCCTCCGACTCGAGATAATCTTGATGCTTCCACCTCATCGCCCTCGAGGTTTATTCTCCCTCTCCGGGAAACGAAAATCGCCGATGTCGAACCCTTGAAACCCCTTGACCAGAAACGTGATAAATCAAGGTTTTTTGGCCTTCGCTCAAAAGTCTCGATTCTCCACTCCAAATCGAACGGCCAGTCCGGCCATGCGCCTCGAGCTTCCGTCGAGACGCCGCGAAAAAGGTAATGTTCTTTTAACTAAATATTAATCCTTTCACTTTACTGACAAGTGAGATTAGTGCCAGCTTCAATCAGCTCTTCCTAGGACTGCCCAACGAATTACAGATTCAAATCATATCTGCCCTCCCACTAACCGACGTTCTTAATCTCCGACTTGCCTCCAAATCGTGGCACACTCTCGTCACTTTCAATGAAAACACTATCGCTCGATATCATCTCGAACATCATATTCCCGTTTACGCCTCCCGCCTCTACCCCGTCACAGATCCGAGCGAGATCAACTTTCAACATCTATGCGGGATATGGCATCGATTACACGTCGCTGCCAAGCTCGCCTTTCTAATGTGTGAATGGATCACAAAAGATATCTTTCTTCGCCAAACCGAAGCTCAACGACTTGCATTTGCACCCCAGAACGAGCGCATGCGACGACGCCTAATACCCCTTTTATTTACCATATTCCACTTCTTCGAGACATACCGGAAATTGTACCTAAAGCGTATGGCTGAGAACGGAGGAAAAGGATTGAGACGGGAACCATACACTTTGAACCCCATTGAAGCCGAAATCATGAGTATGTACGACGATCAAACCTTGTTAAGGGTGCACGAAGTCTTTCCGCTCGTAATATCATCGTTCTGCCGGAGACTACGACCACCGACATATGTGGGTAGAGTCGAGCGATCACTTCGTGGTTATATTCGGGAGAAACCGTCCGACGATATGCATGTTGCCATTTTATGCATTGGTGGACTGCGGCAGGTGGAAAGACTTTGGGAAATTAAGGGGTATAACAGCAGACGTGGTGCTGTCGACACATGGTTTAATGCTCTCACGAAAGAGGCGCCATCTACTGAACAGTCAACGTCGAAGCCGAAACGAAGTCTTTTCGGACGCAAAAAGTCCACTAGTGAAGCCCGATCGTCTGGTACTGCATTGAACAAGGTCCGGAGTTCTGGATCAATAGATGGGAACATGGATTGGGAGACCAATCTCGTCTTCAACACAAGTTTATCTGCTGGGGCTCCCATGTCTCCTCTTACTTCGCAACAGGCTCAGGCCTTACTCAGCGACCTTCCTGTGCTGCAACAAATATGGCTCACAACAGCTGAGGCCCTGATTCTTCAGCGTCGGGTTGTCGAGCGTCCACAGGACATCAAACGCAACCAACAGGTCATGCTGGACTTGATCCGTGAAGATGGGCTTGTAGAAGAGGACGAATGGTGGTACGGCCGCAGCATTCCCGATTCTGTGCGGCCTCCCGTCGGTGTCACTGATGACGATACGGATTAAGCGGCACCAGGTTCACTATATTTTAGGCATTCTTCGTTTGTTATGATTGCTGTTGGCGAGCGTGTTGAGAAGTTATACCATCTACTTGTCGTTTTACTTGGGTACATGCATGTGTCAAAGAACGGGGTTCTTGAGCATTTAAACGGCGTTTTTTATCGGTTGCGGAGAAAAGGACCACTGCGTTGCCGAAGGTGTACTGGGCAGGAGCACTGGCTATACATATTGATACCGATTGTCTACACGACATTATATTTCCATTTATATTTCACCGCTTCCCTTATAAGTTAGATGTTGAGCATGAGCGAAGCCGAGTGTCTCCAAAGCCTCGACCGGCTCTTGTTTCAATGAATGTTGAAAAGAGATTCTCACCCAGTGTTTGCACTAGCCTCATGGCTTCAAGTTGGCGTCGCTCTTGATTCATTCAGACAGTAGTATATTTTTTATCCAGAGAAGTCTCTACTTTGATAGGAGGCGGGAAGGACATACTTAAATTTACCAAAACCGAACGGATTTGATTATCTGAACATCAGACCAGAAATATGCTGAGCTAGACTTTGGCCTTTTGAGTGATACTTGTCCATAAGTGATATATAATCAATTAACATAAACACAATGGCTTAGCTAAGCCTGAAATCCAGCCTTTACTCCAATATGAAGCCCCTCTGCCACTTAAAAGCACATCTTTTCTTTACTTCTTATCCACACAAGTGATACTCACGTTACGTCCGCCCTCCCGTGCAAACACTTCGGTGTCCCTGTCATGATTTGTAGGACGCGTATACTTGAGTCGTCCTGCAACTCAATAGCAGAAAAGGTCCGATCACATGAAATCGACCGACTTGGGCCACCAATCTCTGCTATTTGATCTCTGCTGATATTATCACTCCTTTTTCATGGTGTAAAATACTTGATTACGCATGCCAATTTCGGTCAGTGTGTTTTCAAAACGCGAATCCTGGTTTGCTTCGCTGCGCCAGAGTTGCTGTAATAGTCTGTTCAGACGTAGTTCTGACTTTTAAAACTGGGAGCTTAAGATATGTTTGCTATAGGCTGTGATGTAGCTTTACATGGCTTGGGAGGTGTTTCGTTCATCTTTGCGATTGGTACTGGCTCTTCTAACC